>CAMZMU010000042.1:68669752-68971497 GCA_947311845.1 Poa pratensis
AAAAGCAGCATAGAAAATGATTTGAGATTGTCCTCTATTGCAAGACAATAAATCACAATCTCGGGGGCTACTCCCATGGGAACGTTGTCGCGCTCCCATAGATTCCCAAAAAGGTAAGAAATTCACTCGACAACAGACTCGACTAAATGCATTAAATGCTTCATAAACCAGAGAATCATACTTCATAAATTCCCGGACTATGCCAATCGCAGATGTCTCGGATGCTGCATACGCAAATGCAAAGGTAAGACCCGCCGATCAATCGAGCTGGGCTGAGGGACGCTCCAACAGTGTTTTCCCTTAAATTTTCCCGTGTCAACAGACATGATGAAAATCCTGATGGACGCGTTAGGTATCAAAAGTTAAAATGCAGAACGAGTCTGTAAGACCTACAACGGCCTGAGTCGAGTCTGTCCAGTATGTTCCAGGTTTGAGTCCGGTTACTCGAGTCTGATTGAAGCCTAGTATGGTTTTACCCGAATGTGCAGTTAACTGAGCTCGATTTTCGAGTAAATCAGGCCTACTAAGTCATAATCCCTAGGCAAAAGTGTCAAAAGTGTTCCAGAGTCGAGTCCGGGGACTCGAGTCTGATTGAAGGCTAGTATGGTTTTGCCCGAATGTGCAGTTAACTGAGCTCGATTTTTGAGTGAATCGGGCCTACTAAGTCATAATCCCTAGGCAAAAGTGTCAAAAGTGTTCCAGATTCGAGTCTGGGGACTCGAGTCTAATTGAAGGCTAGTATGGTTTTGCCCGAATGTGCAGTTAACTGAGCTCGATTTTCGAGTGAATCAGGCCTATTAAGTCATAATCCCTAGGCAAAAGCTTTTGACTGTGTTCCAGGTTCGAGTTCGGGGACTCGAGTCTGACTGAAGACTAGTAAGGTTTTGCCCAAATGAGCAGTTAACTGAGCTCGATTTTCGAGTGAATCAGGCCTACTATGTCAATATCCCTTGACTTGCATATACATATAGTTGAAACAAATTGAGACTAGAAGAACTACATCGGATCAGGAGTACAAAAAGCGAAGACTGTGACGTGCACGATGAAGTGAGCACATGCTCAATTCTTCGAGTCAAGCAAGTACTCGGGGGCTAATGACGAGGATATACTCTGCGGGTACCCCAGCGCAAGGGTACCTGGTGCACGTGATGACTAAAGAAGCCCAAAGTTTAACCGAAGCCCACGAAGAAAGGCCCAAGACGAAGAGTGCTTTCCAAGATAGATTAAGTTATAGTCGGTTAAGGCTTTCCATACATGTAACCTTGGTCGGTTATGTATCCCGAGACCCAGCCTCCTATATAAAGGCTGGGAGGGTGATCGATCAAGGACAAGCAATCCATAGCCACCAAAACCCCGACGAGATCAACAACTCGCCGGACCCTTGTAACCCTCATATTCACAACATCAAATACAGACAGGCAGGAAGTAGGGGTTTTACCTCACTCGAGGGCCCTGAACCTGGGTAAATCCCGCTTGTCAGCCGTCAATTCCACTAACACTACGCGTTCTCTACCACACAATCAACCCTAGGTATCTAAACCATGGGACTTGCCGAGGGCACACCTCGTCAAATGGTTGTGAGGAACAAGGCAAGATTGGTAGCTCAAGGGTAATCTCAAGTTGAAGGCATTGATTTTGGAGAGACCTATGCTCCCGTGGCTCGCCTTGAGTCCATCCGTATCCTTCTTGCATATGCATCACATCATAATTTCAAATTGCAACAAATGGATGTGAAAAGTGCTTTTCTTAATGGTCCTTTAAAGGAGTTAGTATATGTTAAGCAACCTCCGGGATTTGTGGATCCACACTTCCCAAACCATGTCTACAAGCTTGATAAGGCGCTCTATGGTCTCAAGCAAGCACCTCGTGCTTGGTATGAGCACCTAAGAGAGCTATTTATAGACCGTGGCTTTGAAGTGGGGCAAATCGATCCCACTCTTTTTACCAAGAGGGTTAAAGGGGAGTTTTTCATATGCCAACTTTATGTTGATGATATTATATTTGGCTCATCTAACAAAGCTCCATGATGGGAGAGTTGAAGTACTTCCTTGGTTTTGAGATCAAGCAATTGAGTGGAGGGACTTTCATCTCTCAAGCCAAATATATCCAAGACATGCTCAAGAGGTTCAAGATGCAAAATGCTAAAGAGAAGAAGTTTCCTATGGACACCAAATGTCATCTTGAACTTTGTCCAAAGGGTAAAGATGTCGATCAAAAACTCTATCGCTCTATGATTGGTTCTTTGCTTTATCTTTGTGCATCTAGACCCGATATTGTGTTGAGTGTAGGAGTGTGTGCAAGGTACCAAGCGGCTCCCAAAGAAAGCCACTTAATTGCGGTACATCGAATCTTCCGATATTTGGTTCATACCCCAAGGTTTGGTTTGTGGTATCCTAAAGGCTCAACATTCTCTCTTGCCGGTTACACGGATTCGGATTGGGCCGGTTGCAAGGATGATAGGAAATCAACTTCGGGGCTTGCCAATTCCTTGGTAGGTCCTTGGTGAGTTGGTCTTCTAAGAAGCAAAATTGCATATCTCTCTCCACCACCGAATCCGAGTATGTGGCGTCCGCTAGTTGTTGCACCCAATTGTTATGGATGAGGCAAACTTTAAAGGAATATGGTGTCCATTGTGACAAAGTGCCTCTTTTATGTGACAATGAAAGTGCAATCAAGATTGGTCACAACCCGGTGGAGCACTCAAGAACGAAACATATTGAGATTCGTTATCATTTCATTCGTGATCACATCAACCGGGATGACATTGAGCTTGGCTATATTCCCACGAAGATCCAACTTGCCGATATGTTCACGAAGCCACTTGATGAAGCAAGGTTCACTTATTTTAGGCATGAGCTAAATATCGTAGATTCGGGGAGCGTCGCTTGACTATCTTGCATACACACCTATTGCTTAGCTATATGTTTGGTTTAGGTGTAGGCATGGACATAGGGGGAGTGCGGTCCTTATCCATTGGACTATCCCTCCCCCCATTATGCCGATAGTAAGAACTCATTTTGTCTCTATTTGTTCATTTTATGAATTGTGAGCTTAAATGATGAGTAGTGGCGGTGAACTCAAGATATATCTTCGCGGTGTCACACCACATACACTCATACATGGTGGCCTAGGCCACCGACATCTTCTTTGTGAAGAATTGGTCTTTATGGAGTTATATTTGGATTTCATTGCCTATTCGATGTTTTCATGGAAAACACACTCAAATGTTGGTTTTTATTGTGTTGTGTTGCTTCTTACAGAGTTTGAGTGTGAAGTACCATTTTCAGTGACTTTATCTATCCCAAGCCTTGTTTTGCTCTCTCCTTAAAAAAAACATGCTAAAACTCTTGATCAAGTCATTTGTTGCCTTTCCAGAGATTTGGTGGCGTGGGTACATCGGAGTTTTCGGACATCTGGTTCGGAACCTCCGGCGCCCGGAATTTTCAGTCAAAAATTCGGCTAAGTCCCCGGGAGAAAACTGTTCTGTTTTCGTCCGGAACTTGTGCCGGAACTTTGACCGGAAGTTCTGGGCGGCCGGAAGTTCCGGCCCAGCCGGAACTTCAGGGTAAGTAATCTGGGCGCATGTACTCGAGGCCGCGGGTGAACTACTTCTTCTTGAGCAGTTCGTCCACCCTGATGCATGTAAAATGCATACATGAATTTTGCACTATATCACTCATATTCCAATCATATTTGCATCATATAGGGGTTATATCACTGTTATATAATGATTTTTGGGAATAAAATATTTATTTCCTATTTTTATGGAATTAACCCTGCGCAGGCAGAAAACCCTATTTTTTTCCTTTTAAGTTTCAGGGACCCAAACGACGTCCAAATAATTTGGAAAAATACAGGCGTCAATATTTTGGAAGGAGGAAGACTTGGGAGCGAAGGAAGCAAGCAAACGGAGGCCGGAAGCCCAAAAGAGGGTGGCCCACGCGGCCACTGTACCTGGCCGCGTGGGGCCCACCATCTTGGGCCTCGGGGCTCCGCAGTCGTCGATCTTTTCTCCACCGCCTTCGTCTTGACCTCAAAACGCCTATAAAAATAGTCCCCCGAGGTTTTCGAGAGGAGACGGCGGAGAAACAGAAAACCACGAAACAAAGAGTCAGAAGGCTGCCGCCGGAGAAGAATTGAGGGGGGAAACGCCGCCGGAATCACCTCTGGAGGGCTCCACCCCCCTCCGGCGTGTTCATCATCAACATCTACAGCAAGATCATCTCCATCTCCCCACTGTAAACTCTTGGCAAACATGATGTATGATGCAATATACTTTTCCCTTGATCTATTGTGTCTCCCCATCTATGTTTGAGAAGTGATTTGTTCATGGAAATAGTGAAATAGTTCGTTGATTGGTTGCATACAAGTTTTGTTATCTTTTATGATTGTCTTGATGTACAATGCATGAGTGCACGCATATGTTGGGGAATGCATGTAAGGTGATCACCGTAGTGTAATGGATTGAGTAGGACGGGTCGGAGTAGAGAGAAACCGTGGTCTGAGACTTGAAGTTACTTTATGGGGGATATATATGGGGGACCCTAGAACTTAAGGCTATGGTGGGACAATTATGTCTTAATAATTCTTGTGCTGCACATTTATTTGGCCATGAGATCCATCATAAGAGTTGTGTAATTTGCTCATTTACTTGGCTACACCTATTTATGGCTCCCTCCTAGAAGAAACAATTAAGACTGAAACATGTGCTTCACTAATTGTGACAACCACACGAATGAAATAACAATTGCCAGAACATTTGCTCCCTTGAGATATTTGCTACTTGAGATCTTTGCTACTTGCTACTTTGAGAAACTTGCTTGAGAAAACTGCTGAGAGAAACTTGCTCTAAGAAACTTGTTACTAGATAAACCCATTCCACATCACTTGCTTCCATTAGTTAGTTCCTTTCATATTCAAATTTATTGCTTTGCATAAAAGGCCATATAAGAGGGTTATAGGGCTTTAGAGAATAGATAGTTTACCTTCAGCTCCTCGTGGGTTCGACACTCAAATACTTATCGAATAGTGCTACAGTGATTCCTTGCTCTTGGGGATTATCAAGTACTTTTCTGGCGCCGTTGCCGGGGAGCGTTGTGCTAAACTTTTATTCTTGTTTGCATTGCATACTAACATATAAATCTGAAACACAAAAAAATTATAAAATGGAAAACAACAAAACAATCCTAGAATTGTATAATATCTATCTTGAGTTAGGACATGAAGTGTTTGAGGAGAAAATTAAAATTTATTTGCATAACAATCATGTTTGTGGTAGTACTAATTCTTTGAACAACTTTATTGCTAATACTGAGGAAAACCTTAAGCTTGGGGAAGTTTGTTTTGATGAATATGATATTTTTAGTCCCCCTACTATTGAGGATGAAATTGATTTATGTGAGTTTGATGATCCAATATGCTCATTAGATGATAAGTCTTTATGTGGTGATTCTATTCAAAATTATGTGGGTATGTTTAACTTTAATGCTTGCAACTATTATGAGAGAGGAAGAGATAAGAATCCCCTTTATGTTTCTATGTTATTTAAAATGCAAGCTATTGGTCATTATATGCATTGGTTACCTCAAATGGGTTGTTATTTATTCATATATAAAATGCCAATGCATAGGAAAAGAGTTAGACTTAAAAGTTAATGGTTTAATGTTTTGAGGTGTGCTCTCTATGCTTTTATTTCCTATTCAGTTTGGGCACACCTTTATATCTTGAGAACTTGCAAAATAACTTTACCTACTGTTTTCTAACAATTAGTTTAAGATTTTCATTTTATATAAAATTTGGGAAAGTAAATGAGAAGGATGAGTAATGGAGAAGTTGGGGTCGACCTTGAACATGTGTTGTTCATGCCAATGGAACCATTGCAAAGTCTCTATCATTTAAACTTTTCTCAAAGCTAAAACCAAATAAAAAGAGTGTTTTATTTTTGTATATATTTGCTTCTTCTTTTGCCTTTTTGCTAAA
The DNA here is from genome assembly GCA_947311845.1 of Poa pratensis. Classification (NCBI taxonomy): domain Eukaryota; kingdom Viridiplantae; phylum Streptophyta; class Magnoliopsida; order Poales; family Poaceae; genus Poa; species Poa pratensis. Next base: position 68,675,732 of record CAMZMU010000042.1, read on the forward strand.
TCAAAAACAACAAAAAAAATTCTTTCTTCTTTGTTTGTTTCTCTTGAATCTTTCTTGGTTCTTTTGCTTCTTTGGTTTTTGAGTCAAGGTGCTTGTTTACTGCTGTAACATCACCTTTGTATCTTTTTTTTTTGGAAAGAATAACCTCTTTTGAGAGATAGGATCAAATAATAGTAATTCGCTGTCCAGTTTTGACAGATTCTGTCTTCATTTTGCATTGCTCTCATTACTTGTGTTTTGTGCGGTTCTTTTGATCAAGGAGCATTACACAACCATAGTAACAGTAGCTAATGTTTAGAATCAATTCATGATATGTCTTTGCTGTACCTATGTGGATTTAATTTATGAAGGCACTAACCCCTCTAATCAAGTTTATGATGAGTTTTGTGTAAAGAGAATTTTAAGGTGGAAGAATTGAGGGTGATGAACAAGATCAAGAGGGACAAAAACTCAAGCTTGGGGATGTACCCCTAGGATCACCCTACATATATCAAATAAGTACAAGAATTTAAGCTTGGGGATGCCAAGCCACCTCACTCTACCATCTTGATACCAAGTAAGAAGCCTAGCTATATGGCTATAAAGAAAGCGCTTTGCGGGAGGCAACCCGGTTATTTTTGTGTGTGATTTTCTTTGTGTCCTCTTGCTGTAAAAAAGAGTTTGTTTTTAGTTTAGTTTCTGGAATTTTGAATAAAGTGCCAAGTTTTACCCTTTTTGGTTTGAGAAAGTTGCTTATAGCGTTCGGAGATTTTATTCCTGCACGAATCTGTGCACGGTATGATTTTTAATTCTTATTCTGTAACTCCGAATGAGCTCATATTTGAACTGTAGTTGCAACTTTTCATCCTCTGTATGCATGAATTTTTGCGAATTTTTCGGCAAAGTTTGGTAGGGTAGAAAAATACGTTTTGCTGCTGCTGTTTTTCTGGACAGATTCTGTCCCATTTTGTTTTATGCATGTTTTGAACTTTTATCTTGAATCTTTTTGATTCAAATGAGTTTATGAATAGGCATACAACATCATATACTTTCTGGACATTCATATGATGTTTTTTAAGGATTATATGCAGCAAGAAACCTATTTGTTTATCACTACTAATGCACCCCACAGAAAAGAAAATGGGAGAAACGGTGTTTTGAAGTTTTTTCACAGGGATTGGAGGAGATGCACCAAGAGCTATCCAAGGATGGTGAAGACCATAAGCTTGGGGATGTGAAGACAACCCCACTGGACCTACACACTCTCGGTTTGCACACGTCTAACTTCTGTTTTTCGATCGAAACACTTTATCGCATAAACTTGGAGCGTCTTTTTGTTTGTTTTTTGTTTGATTGTTATTCTGTGAGACCACCACACTATCATTTATATCAGAAAGAGCTACTGGAAATATGGGTTGAAATATGTTGAATGCTTTTATTGTATTGGGAAAAGGGATGTTTGAGTTGATTTTTAATAATACATATAGTTGCATGATTCATGAGCTTGTTTATGAGTAATAATTTGCAAATGCTTTATCAAGAGCTATCATTATTCATGTTTTGATGCTGAAAGTTATTTTACTTTGTTTAACATGGATTAGTTAGTTCTATGGACACTCATGCATGCATCTAGATGGTCAACTTTCTCCCTCTTGCTAGCCCAAAAATTCCAACAAGTAAAAACTTGTTTCCAACACCTTCAACCAAAGTTATTCCAGTGAGTCCACCATATCTACCTATTGGCTTTATGCTATTCCGAGTATGTTTATCATGTTATTTGTGTTATCTATACCTCTGAATGAAAATGTTTATGTTATTGATTGTTATGGGAAAAGTTGGTTATATAGCTCTCACGAACTTGATGCACAATTTATTTTTATTGCATAAATAAAACATGACCCATTGTGATTAAAATTATGATGTTAGTGGCTTGATAAATGTCCGAGGTTGGGAGTTAGCCCATATGTGCTGTCACATGCAAAGCTTTCAACATGCTCCTTCATCTCATTTAGTTGATATCATGTACTTTTGTTTATGGATGCCTATCATGGTGAAATAAGGTGGAAATGAAGTAGTTTAAATGAGTTTGTATAAATGGTTAGAGAGACGCCTGGGCCGCTAATCTAAGCCATGCATCATTCATGGTGGAAATTTACTTACATGCTATGGTGAACCGTCTGTGATGCACCTTATAATAAAAAGCTATTCCAATGGTAAATAAAAAGGGTGTTGAGGTTGTTCATCTTGTTTGTTTGTCTTGTCATTTTGATATGGGCTTGTTTCATATCCTGGGACAAGAGGTACCCCAGTTGACGCTCTTGATGATACTATTATTACTTACAATGATATATAACTTGAACTTGCTTTGTTTCCTAAGTTGAGTAATCATGGTGTAGGTACTTGTATTCAAGGGGCATGAGACACCTAACCTTTACTTTATCAAGCACACTACTCATATTTGCTTTCACATTAAACTTTAATCATTCAAGATGCTATGATAGGGGTAATGAGAGCTTGACACCAAGAATTCCACATTGCAATCATTAACTTAAGTAGAAGAGTTTGGAAGTTAGATGAAACTTATGCATGCTTTACCTCTACTCACATATACATCTTTCTAAAGTGTCCACCTTTTATATTCAGACTTTCATCTACACTCTATGACCAATGTAGGATGTTCTTACTTATCGTTATGCATACATGTGGTTCATATTACTATCTTCTATGTTACACTTTGTGAACTATCATTGAACATCCTTGCTTGAATACTTGATATCACTTCATAAATTATTTTGCATATTGCTACTCCTTTGAAGAATGAATCATTTAACTCTATGTAGCAGTAGCAATCATCTTTGATATCCATTGTTAGTGCTATATTGCAAAGCTCATGTTAGTTTTATCACCTTCATACTCGAGGACGAGTATTGGTTAAGCTTGGGGATGTTGATGCATGTAAAATGCATACATGAACTTTGCACTATATCACTCATATTCCAATCATATTTGCATCATATAGGGTTATATCACTGTTATATAATGATTTTTGGGAATAAAATATTTATTTCCTATTTTTATGGAATTAACCCTGCGCAGGTAGAAAACCCTATTTTTTCCTTTTAAGTTTCAGGGACCCAAACGACGTCCAAATAATTTGGAAAAATACAGGCGTCAATATTTTGGAAGGAGGAAGACTTGGGAGCGAAGGAAGCAAGCAAACGGAGGCCGAAGCCCAAAAGAGGGTGGCCCACGGCCACTGTACCTGGCCGTGGGGCCCACCATCTTGGGCCTCGGGGCTCCGCAGCCGTCGATCTTTCTCCACCGCCTTCGTCTTGACCTAAAAACGCCTATAAAATAGTCCCCCGAGGGTTTTCGAGAGGAGACGGCGGAGAAACAGAAAACCACGAAACAAAGAGTCAGAAGGCTGCCCGGAGAAGATCGGAGGGGGGAAACGCCGCCGGAATCACCTCCGGAGGGCTCCACCCCCCTCCGGCGTGTTCATCATCAACATCTACAGCAAGATCATCTCCATCTCCCCACTGTAAACTCTTGGCAAACATGATGTATGATGCAATATACTTTTCCCTTGATCTATTGTGTCTCCCATCTATGTTTGAGAAGTGATTTGTTCATGGCAATAGTGAAATAGTTCGTTGATTGGTTGCATACAAGTTTTGTTATTTTTATGATTGTCTTGATGTACAATGTATGAGTGCACGCATATGTTGGGGAATGCATGTAAGGTGATCACCGTAGTGTAATGGATTGAGTAGGACAGGTCGGAGTAGAGAGAAACCGTGGTCTGAGACTTGAAGTTACTTTATGGGGGATATATATGGGGGACCCTAGAACTTAAGGCTATGGTGGGACAATTATGTCTTAATAATTTTGTGCTGCACATTTATTTGGCCATGAGATCCATCATAAGAGTTGTGTAATTTGCTCATTTACTTGGCTACACCTATTTATGGCTCCCTCCTAGAAAAACAATTAAGACTGAAACATGTGCTTCACTAATTGTGACAACCACACGAATGAAATAACAATTGCCAGAACATTTGCTCCCTTGAGATATTTGCTACTTGAGATCTTTGCTACTTGCTACTTTGAGAAACTTGCTTGAGAAAACTGCTGAGAGAAACTTGCTCTAAGAAACTTGTTACTAGATAAACCCATTCCACATCACTTGCTTCCATTAGTTAGTTCCTTTCATATTCAAATTTATTGCTTTGCATAAAAGGCCATATAAGAGGGTTATAGGGCTTTAGAGAATAGATAGTTTACCTTCAGCTCCTCGTGGGTTCGACACTCAAATACTTATCGAATAGTGCTACAGTGATTCCTTGCTCTTGGGGATTATCACACCCCCGCGCCTGAGCCTTCTCTCTCCTCGCCCAGGACCTCCTCCGCCGCCCCATCTCCACCGCGGCCTCCCCCCACGGATTCCTCCGGCCGCCGGCGGATCTGCATCTCCACGTCGTGGGGATCCCGTTCCTCCACGCAGTTTTCGCCATGGACTCCGGTACAATCCCCTATTTCAAATCTAGGATGAGATGTATTTCGTTTAACCTAGTAGAAATTGAGCATTATACTTGAATTCCTTTGGTGAAAACACTCCTCTAGGCTTGCCCTAACACATACTAGGAGCGATTTGATTTTTGTTAGCAATTTTTTGTTTGAGGTTCTTGTTCCCCTCACAGCCGTGCAAACCGGAACTTCCGCCCTGAAACAGAAAATAGCCTTCATCAATCAACTTGTTCCTTGTTTCTTTTATCATCTGACTTGAGCACTTATCTTATGCTTTCTTCTATCTGTTCTCAGCACCTAGCAGCTCTCTTGGTCGTCGAGCTTTCGCCAAGCGTGCCACACCCCGGTCCCGTCCTACAAGTGGAGGAGAGGATGATCTTGTGCCAGATGAGACAGATGCTGCCCTTTGCAGAAGAAAGCACCATATGTGAAGATATCCAAGAAGAAGAAGAAGAAGAAAGCACCCTTGCCTGTTGTCCCTAAGCATCAAAGGGATTTCATTCCTTGGCGCTTAGCCTTCACCAATGAAGGCGAGCGCGACCTTGAGTTGACTCATGCTTCTATCACGTTGAGCAAGAGGTGTTGTAAAAGGAAGTCTATTGCAAACTTGGCAAGCACAAGGTGTGCCCTATGCAGCCCATTGATTTTGAACACTTGGAGAAGAAGCAAGCGTATTTTGGTGGAGCTGTAGCTGTGGTGGAGGCTCTTGCTTTGCGCCCACTGATGGAGATTCAATGCAACTACAACATTCACATGATTCATCAGTTTTATGCCACCGTGGTGTTTGACAAGACTCCGCCCCGTGGAATGACATGGATGTCCAGAAATCACAAGCTCTCCGCCAACTTTCATGATTTTGCTGATGCTCTTGAGTATGATGGCCACCGGTATGGTTTCTCTAGCAACAACAAGCCCTCCGGTCAACGCATGCACATTCAAGGGGCTGCCTATGATAAGAATGAGATGAGTGATCTCTATGCTGAGGATGGGCTGATTGGCACCACTGCGGGGCTCTTCCCACTTATGACATTTTGCTTCGCATGTTCCGCCACACCATTTCTCCAAGTGGAGGCAACATCAACGAGATCCGTAGTGGTCTTGTCAACCTCATGTGCTATGCCCACAACATTTTCATGGAAGATGACCCCGAGGCGAACTCCTTTCCTATTGATGTGATGGATTTCATTTTCCATGAGATATATGATGCCGTGTTGGGAAGGAAAGTGCCTCCATATGCTCCCTACATTATGAGGCTTATCAAGTCAAAGTTCCCTTTTGGAGATCATGATGTGCTTAACATGGATGCGGCCCTCGACTGTGACATTATCCATAAGCCTGTACAGATGCACAAGAAGGTTGTTCATCTCAATCTCAACAAGGATAAAGGTCCTATGGCCACCGATGATGGAGCTAGTGGGTCTCATGTCCCAAGTGATCCTAGAGTGAAGAAACCCGGTATACCCAAGCAACGCACATGGGCTCAGCGTGCTATTGACAAGATCTTATCGATGAATGTTTGCATTCACAAAGAGAACTACCAAGCATCTGTGGAAAGGCACCAAGGTCTAGTCAACGATTACAAGATAATGCAACATTTGAAGGTCCCCGATTGTCCTCCTCCTCCTCCACACATTGCATACAAGTATTGGAACAACGAGAAGGTGGATTGGACTACTCATGTGCCGGATGATGCGAACCTTCAATGGGACTCTTCGGATGAAGAGTGAGGGACGTTAGTTTCGCTTCCTTTTCCACTTTTTGGTGTCTTGATGCCAAAGGGGGAGAAGTCTATCTCCTAGGTGCGGGATTTGCATGGGTGGAGCACAAAGACTCGTTCTTTTATTTGGTTCCGTTGTGTTATTGTGCTCCGGTTATTGTATTTGTCGCTCTTGTTGAACTTTATTGTGTGTGAACCTCCTATCTTATGCATGTGGTAAGACATGTGGAACCCATTTGTGAACTTATTTATGTAAGACTATGTTGTGTAATCTCTATGTCTATTGTCTTATGTTTGTGCAAGTTGTGCTTTTATGTTTTACTTGTTTACTTGCTTGACTTGTAAAATATAGGGGGAGTGTTGATCCTAAGTTATGTGCATATTGTATTCAAATGCAATTTTCTAAGTTATGCACATGCTTAGGGGGAGCCCGTCTATATTTTGCAAATCCTTTTCCTTGTGTTGTCATCATCCACCAAAAAGGGGAGATTGAAAGGGCATACTTGCTCGTAATCTCGTTTTGGTGATTATGACAACACAAGCGCATTTTAACAGTATGTTAAGGTTGTGACAGGTCCAAAGTTCATAAACATAGAAGACATGTTCTTGTGGAAAAGCAGGATTTTACACTGGCCGGAAGTTCCGGTTTGGACCGGAAGTTCGGCCCAAGGGGCGGAAGTTCAGGCTGAAACTTCCGGTCGACAATTTTTCGTCGAATTTGTGTTCTGTATTTGGCCGGAGGTTTGCCCGGAAGAAGTGCCGGAAGTTCCGGCCCAAGTGATTCTGCGCGGAAAGAAGCGCAACGGGCAGATTTTCTGGGAGGGGTATAAATACCCCTCCACCTACCTCCAGCCAAGCAGCTCGCCCAGAATTGAAGACTCCATTATTGCAAGCTCAAGAATCACTAGATCTCCCAATCCTCCACCCAAACTCGTTGATCTTTGCAGGATTGAAGGAGAAGGCCCCGATCTACATCTTCACCAAGCCGTTTTTCATTTCCCCCTCATTCACTTGAGGGACCATTTGCTAGGTTTCCACTAGGAAAACCTAACCCATTGTTGTACTTACTTGCTTGTCTTTGTGACAGATTGTAGCTGTTTGGGAGCCCCCAATCCTTTGTGGGTTGTGCCCCAAATCGTTGTTGTAAAGGCTCCGGACTCCGCCTTGAAGGTTTCCGATAGTTGAAGTGAACCAATCCTTTGTGGTGCGGTTCACCGGAGAAGACGGCGAAGCCTTTGTGGCTGTCGAACCATTGTGTTGGTTCACACCTCTCCAACGAGACGTACTCCCCTAAAAAGGAGGAACTCGGGAATACATCCGTGTCTCCGCGTGCTTTCATTTCGGTTACCTCTATCCTTGTTTACCGCCTATACTTTATATCGTGCTTAGTTGCTAGCTTGTCATATAGGTAAATTCACCGTAGTTGCATATCTAGAGAATTTACCTTTTGTGTCAAGCCTAAATTGAAAAGACTAAAATTTGGAGTAGCACCTATTCACCCCCCCCCCCCCTCTAGGTGTCATACCGACCCTTTCAGTTATCCCTTCTCCACCTTCATAAAGTCCCCAAAGATTCAAAGATTCATAAATACTTTTGGGCATAAGGCAAAATTCAGACATAATATCACAACGGGCATAAAAAGTTTCACCACAAATAGCAACCTTTACCGTAGGGACCCACATTGAAGGTTCAAAACTCATTGGAACATAATCATAAAATTCGCAAATCTGGTTATACCCTTCTTTTAAACAAGATATATTTGTCTCAAGAGTGTTTAATCTATCATGAATGCTAACCAGGGCCGAATCAAATTTATTAGCTGAGCTAGAAGATGCACCCAGCTTTTTTATGGCATTAAAAGCTTGATCCCCATCACATTGAAGGAAATCTCCTCCCACTACAGCATCCAAAGCATACTATAACAAAGAGCAAGCCCAAAATAAAAGCTACTAAGAAGCAAGCTTAAAGTCATCTTAGGCTCTGTTTTACCATAAGAATCAAAAATTCTAGACCAAGCTTATTTAAAACTCTCCTCACTCCCTTGTCTAAAAGTGAAGATCATTTCCTCATGTGACATAGTAACAGGAATAAAACTAGACATGATAAAAGCTGAAAAGTAAACTAGAAGCAAGTAACTATTTTTTTTGTGTTTTTGATAAAGAGAGAAAACAAGACAAAATAAAAATAAACTAAGCAAGACAAATAACAAAGTAAAGAGATTGGAAGTGAGAGACTCCCCTTGCAGAAGGCTTGACCTCCCCGGCAACGGCGCCAGAAAAAGTGCTTGATGACGTGAAAGACACACGTTCGTTGGGAACCTCAAGAGAAGGTATGATGAGTACATACGCAAGTTTTCCCTCAGTAAGAAACCGAGGTTATCAACCAGTAGGAGATGCAGGCGCTTCTGAAGGTGTCAACTGCGCCAGAAAAAGTGGTGGAGCGTGGGGGAGATCCTGGCGGTTGACTTGGAACCTGCACACAACACAACCAAAATACTTTGCCCCAACTTAACAGTGAGTTGTCAATCTCGCCGGCTTGCTGAAACAAAGGATTAGACGTATAGTGTGGAAAATGATGTTTGTTTGCAGAGAATGAAAAAGAACAATGATGCAGTAGGTTGTATTTCAGATGTAAAAGAATGGACCGGGTCCACAGTTCATTAGTGGTGTCTCTCCATAATAAATAACTAAAATGCTGGGTAAACAAATTACAGCTAGGCAATTGACAATATTGAAAAGTGCATAATATGCATGTGCAAGTTGTAGTGTCTATTATGAGATTCATTTGGGCATTACGACAAAGTACACAGACCGCTATCCAGCATGCATCTGTGCCTAAATAGTCCACCTTCAGGTTAGCATCCGCACCCCTTCCAGTATTAAGTTGCAAGCAACAGACAATTGCATTAAGTAAAGTGCATAATGTAAACAACACATTCATTCTTAGACAAATCATTGTTGTTTTACTCCTAGTGGCAACAACACATCCACAAACTTAGGGGTTGCTGTCACTCCCCCAGATTAAATGGAGACCGAACCCACTATCTAGCATAAATACTCCCTCTTGGAGTCACAAGCATCCACTTGGCCAAAGTATCAACAAGTAACGGAGAGCATGCAAGATCATAAAAGACATAGACATGATAATTCAATATTCAACTTGACATAGTATCAATATTCATCGGATCCAGCAAACACAACATGTAGCATTACAATAAGATGATCTTGATCATGATAGGCAGCTCACAAGATCTAAACATGATGGCACAAGAGGAGAAGACAACCATCTAGCTACTGCTATGGACCCATAGTCCAAAGATGAACTACTCACACATCACTCCGGAGGCAGACATGGCGATGTAGAGCCCTCCGGTGATGATTCCCCTCTCCGGCAGGGTGCCGGGGAGAGCTTCAGAACCCTCCCGAGTTATGGTTGACGGCGGCGGCGGCTCTAAAACTTTTCGTGGAAATTGACTCTGGTGTTTAGGGTTTTCCGAGGAAGGCAATTCATAGGCGAAGGGGTGGCGTCGGTGGAAGCCTGTGGCCCCCTCACCACGTGGCGGCGCGGCAGCATGTGGGACCGCGCCGTGGCATGGTAAGGACGGCCCACGGCCCCCCTTCGTCTCTCCTTCGGACTTCGTGTACGTGTCAGAAAAATAGGGACTTTGGCTTTTGTTTCGTCCAATTCTGAGAATATTTCCAGAACAACTTTTCTGAAACCAAAAACAGCAGAAAACAGGAACTGACACTGTGACATCTTGTTAATAGGTTAGTCCCAGAAAATACATAAAAATGATATAAAGTGTATATAAAACATGTAGCAATTGTATAATATAAGCATGAACATCAGAAATTATATATACGTTGGAGACGTATCAGCGGCGCCATTTTTGGGTCGCCGGAGCGGTACCGGCGACGCGCGGACCCGGCGGCGGACGCGGGGCACGGCGACGGCTATTACGGCGCCCGCGCGGCGGCCCGGCGGCCGATTTCCGGCGAGAGGGAGAGGGGAAGACGGCGCAGCTCGTAGCATGGCTGGATTCAAGCGGGGAGGCGGTGGCGACCTCCGGCGTCGTGCGAGAGAAGAGGAGAAGGAGGGGGTTCAGTGATACTTTTGCTTGAAGTTCCTGAAGTTTCTGGGAATGACATATCAGTCCTCGGCGGGGGTTTTCCGTAAAGTTCTGCGCCAAAAACCGTGCGGGATGGTGGCCGGACCGCTGGATCTTGATCGGACGGGGCGGAGGCGCCCGTGTACCGTAGATGCACGCGGCACCGTAGATACGTGTCTCGCGTCTACAGTGCACGCCGACGTGGGCTAATCTGGGCCGTCGGATTCGCCGATCGGACGGCCAATGTTTGCGGGTGACGTGGCCAAACGGTTGGGGGTTGAAAAGGAGAGCTTTTATATATAGATAGATTTATTTGCTATTAGTCATAGATTTTTTTCTTCAATGTTGTAGCCAATAGTGGGAGCCTCAGACTCCCAAAAGGACGACACGTGGTGATTTCTGGTTCCCGAAATCCAGCAATCTTTTCATTTTTATAAGTTTTAAAAAACTGAATAAAATCCTGGACCGTTTCAGTGTTGTATCTCAAACGTAAACGTCTTAAAAGCTCTGAAAAAATATTTTTGCAGTCCGTACCAAAAAAAATGTGAAATGTACAAATCTAGATATAGTTGTCAATGCATAGTTTTAGATCTCCAAATTTGTATTTTTGCATAGCCAATAATATAAAGAATTTCGCATTGTGATTTTGCATGATTGTAGGATACATCGTTAACTACATCCATGAATTTTTTTTAAATTTCTTTCAGAACTTATAAGTACATTTTTAATTTTTTGAAATAGAGGGATCATTGAAACTCTTAAGACAAAGTGACTTTTCGGAGGACTACCTGCTAGTCTATATTTGACGTGGACATATTCCCTAATGATGTAAACACAATGTAGACACTAAGCACAAATACACAAATAATGTTACTACAACAAGTGCTTCGTGCCTGCTTTACGTCAAGCTTGGGGACGGTTTGAGACGGAACATTGTTTATTCTTGGGTTGAAAATAGTCATGCTTTGTGTTTTTTGTAGGATATTGGAGATGTCGTATCTAATTTTTTTGCTGATGTTTCGAGAATTCTTGACCAACGTGCGTGGCTGTGCTGTTTTGTGGTGATTGTATCTTCAACGTTGCGAGCACCGCGGCGTTACAAGTGCACTATCAAAAATTCAAAATCATTGGTGGAATTATACCGCGGAAGATTGGGAAACGAAATCATGCCCTCCACTTCATCGTTTATGACGTATCACAATGGTTCTAATGAACTGGCACGCGTGTCTGAGAGAAGAAAAATAAATGTACCAAGAAAGGGTTGATGAAAAAACGATGTTGTTGTCGACGATACATATCTAAAGATAACATCCTTGGGCATGCCAGCCCGCTCACCAGAGCTCAGCAAATGCTGACCGTCCTATAGAAACTTGATGCGATCTCAGCCGTCCGATCGCGTGGTGATTTTTTTTTACAGTCGCTGGTCCCACATGTCATCGACTTCGTGGCTGGGAAATGCGGTACACACTGATTTCTTCGCAGCGACCGGCCACCGCGAGCCGTCCGATCAGAGAGTGAAAACCCGCCTCGATCTGAGCCGTCCATTTTGGATGGGCAAAATAGTAATTTCACCCTGCTGTATAAAAACGCAGCGCACCACGGTAGAAACCCTACCCGCCAGCCACCAATCCGTGCACGTGCTCTCCTCCTCCAATCCCACACCGCGCCCTTCTCCTCCGCCTCGCCGGCCGCCTCCCCATACTCCTCAAGAGCCGTCCACCGCCTCGCCGATCCACCACGTCCTCCCCGTGTTCCTGCAAGCCACCACCGCCGTGGCCTCGAGCCGCGCCAAGGAGGAGGAGGTGGCGCAGGTGGCGGCGTGCGGGGAGGGAGAGATGCAGGTGGCGGAGGAGGAGGTGGTGGTGATGGAGAGGGAGGTGGAGGCGGGGGAGGTGGTGAGGCCGCCGTGGTGCCAGACGCCGGCTAGGTAGGAGACTGAGCAGAGGATGGCGACGGCCGCGAGCTGAGGCGAGGTGCAGCTTCGTGGCGTGCCCAGCTGCAGGCGCTGTCCGGCTCCGCCCCTGCCCTCCCTGCCCACCGCTCCGAGGCTATTGCTCCTCGCCTTCTCCCTGCGGAACCTAAATGCTCATTTTTTGATCTAGGGTTTCGCAGTCCAGTGACGAGGACGGAGACCAGGAACCTCCGGCGAGAGGCACGGCGGCAGCGCGCCCAACTTCGGGTTCCCTGCTCCATCGCTATTCCTCCGTGCCATGAGCACCTCCAGCAGCCCATGCCCTCAGGTTTGTCTCTCCCTCCATGACCTCTCTCTCTCTCTCACACATCCTCTCGTGTTCTCTCTCTCAGCCACAGCCGGCGACGATGTTGAGATGTCGCACACGTGGAGCTCGACCTCCATTGGCGATTTGGCGTGTCCCCGGCTCCATTTTGACCTCCATTGGCGATTTGACTGGTGCGTCCCTGGCTGCATGGTGAATGCCTTCAAGCCGCCATCCTCCACAGCAGAGCTCCAACCAGGTGATGCGTATGCTCTCTCATAGCTCTCTATCCTCTATTTGGTGTGTGGATCTGAAACTAACAGCCTATTTGCTGTAATCTGGTGTGCTATGAATGAAGAGTAAGTGTCAAATTATCCACGGTCATGCAGAATTTGCTGTAAATCTGGTATGTTCTCATGCCTATTGATCTATTTGTGCATGATTCATCTCTATTTTTGTGGTTCAGATGTGCTATGGAAGAAGAACATGGGTCTTTTAAAGAAGATTTGGCCTTAATCTTGATGTTCTAAAGGTAATGGTTAGAACTAATTCAGATCTGAACCATAGTGCAGGCTAGGGATCTTTATCTTTGTTCAGAGAAAAATATGCTTACAATTCTCCCATGTTTCTTAGATTTTTTTCCAACTTTTCTTTGTTCGATAATATATGTTGATCATAATCTGTAGTTCCTGCAGTACCGCGACGATGTGGAGTCCTTGCTCAAGACCAGGGCGTGCAGAGTTTTGTGCTAGGACCGACAAAGTGGGAGACCTGCAGCTACACGCTGACTTCTACATCCGCCCATAGGAAATTAGGTATTCCTTTCTTTACATGATTGGTCGAGCAAGTTGTCCGGTGGGTTGTTGAGTTTTTGTGGTTGTGTTATATGGCTGCAAGTGGTGTACTGGATTTGTCGGTGTGAGAGATGTGAGTACTACCAGCACTGGTTTATTATTTTTCCACTGCTTACGTCACCATCTGCTCTTCTTGCTTCTGATCATGCGTATTACATTGATATTTGGGAAATTGAGGACCAAAGAAAACTTGAACTTTCTTTTTGACATAAAAGAACGATCACGAGAAAATGGTACGTTTTCCGTAAATGATTGTCCTTTTCAAAAGAAACAAACATTTCTACGATTATATGTAACAGCCATTTTCATTGCACTGGTGCCACTTCTCATGTAAATTAGTTTTTCGCTTTTTAGAGTACATCAGTCCAGAACAGTGATCTAACAAAAAGTCATCTTTAGGTGTGCATTTAGTTTCAGCCTGAGCGCTTGGTCTCATGCCCACCGACCAAGCGGCAAGAAGGAGCTGCCTCTACGTGGCGCGGAGCTCGGCTTCTTTCTCATCCGCCTCACCTCTCAGTCTTCCGTTCTTAAGGCGTCATCGTTGTTTGTATTCTAACTCTCAGGTTTGCCTGGCATTTTTTAGAAAAGGTTTCAGTGAGTTTCGTTTCAGTGATCTTTGCCTCAGTGGGAGCACTGGACTATAGATACGCATGCTAAAATTATTAGGATCCAATTAGGTATGGTCTGTATGCACTAATGTACCCCATTCAGTGGATGTATGTAGGCGCAGCTGCAAGTTGTGATTTTTTTCTCGCGCTCTTTGATCTGCGCACTTGGTATGCAGGTTTGGTTCTATTTTCCTGCTCATTTTGACCTTACTAAAATGACCACAGAGATGTAAGGTCATGTGTTTCAAACTTTCAATCACAATCTAATGAGCTTTATGTGCTTAATTGTTTCTGATAGATAACAACCAAACTTTAAACAAAATTGAGCATGTCAATTTGATCCTGAATTTATTTTAGTTTGTTTCAGATCACTACCAACCGAATTATACAAATACAGCATGTACATTTTATCCTTGAATTGATTACAGTGACCTTAATTATTTCTTATCTTCAACTCTTGGTGTTATTGCCCAGTGTAATTTTCTAGGAGCCAATATGTGTTACTATCTTTTCTGCTTGTCAGTGATGAGCTTGATTCGCTGCCCTGTACTACAGGAAATTCCTATGTTCTGTTTCAGGATGCAAATGTATCTGGAGCTATACAATCAACCCTCTGTAACAAGGCAGAGACATAAACTCAAGATGCGCCTAACCATACGAAGGTGATTTTGTTACAAATGGATTATTTTGTTTTATCCTTTTAGCATGTATTAGGTCTCATTTTATAATGAGTTAGTATTGAAATCCATATGTGTATGCTGGATAACTTATTGCCATTTTTACATTCCTTTTATTCGGCAACCATACTATGAAGTACTGGAAACAGCAATTTGATGATTCACACAAAGCAGGAAAACTTTGGGCAGTTGTTAATGTGTCATGAACTGGTCATATGCCAGAATAGAGTTATTTAGAGGTCACATATGAGTATTTGTAAAGGTTTTATGTGTTCTCATCGTCTGTTATGCTTTTTCTCATGTATTCTTTCTCTTCAGAGACTCCTTCCATGCCGGCCAGGGTTGAAAGTGGCCATCACGGCCAGAATCTTGCGCAGATGCCTGCTCCTCCTCGATAACTTTGCTCCACTTCTCGTGAGGCCTCTCATGTGGCTGTTTGTTGGAAGGAGATAAATCCATGTAATATGCAGGATTCCGCTATTTACTCCATATCTTCTTCTTACTGATATTTATTTAGCTGCAAGTGGCGATAGCTTGCATGTACATTACACTGCCCCTCTCAGTTATATGACTTGTGTGTACAATATATTGTCTCTTGGTTATGTGCCTTACCCGTGCAAGCTATAATTGATAAATATATGAGGGTTCATGGGAAAATATTTTTGTTTTGGGTTAATAAAGACATGCAGCGGATTGCATTCTCATGAATGCACGTGTTTATGCGTTTTTTGTACATATGCAGCCTTTTTCCTGGGATCGTTTCAAAATCAACTAATAGTTCCGGTTTTCTTTTATGAAACCATTTCTATGTTTTAAGTCGATGTTTGAATTGTGCACAGATTTGCTGAAGAGACAAGCTAGGACACCAACCAGAGGATAGGCGCCGCTGATTTACAGTGCACTGGTTCTGGAGATGGCATGAGAGGGCACAATGACTTAAGTGTTGGTGTTGCGACAGCGGTTGTTGCAGTGGTCAATGATAGTAAGCCCCAGTGAGCTCATACCCTTCAGCTCCATTTTATCTATGCAGATTCATTAATGAACATGATGTCTTTGTTACTAAGAGTGTCTTGTCATAGTACTAAGATAAATTATGATTAGGATGTGTACCTAAAAGGAACTGCACATAAGTTTTGTATATAGTGTGAGGATATATTATCAGTAGAAATTAAGATCCCGATGTTGCCTGCGTCACTGCAAACTGACACCGAGTTCTTTATGATATTTTATCACTTCAGGCTGATGTCCTTGACCAAAATACATTAGTACAGATGTAGGCCTATTTTTCATATATGTTTTATGTGTGTAAACGGGTCCTCAGTTCTTCTTTGTTCTACCTACATTTGTCTTGATATTTAGTAAAAAAAAAGACTATTCAGAGGATGTCGATTGTCCAGGTTTGCATCTATGGTGAACAATAGTTCAGGTCATTATACTTAAACAAATTAGTTCAAGCCACCGCCGTTAAAAAGATAAGTTGAATCCAGTCCAGGCCATTCCTTTTTAATTTTTTAGCTGAGCCCATTCAACTTTCCATAATATATTCTTCTCTATTTATGGTTATCATTCTTGGTAGTATCCTGATCATTATTTGGATTTTACCATGTTCTGTTGTTACAACTATCCTGCTATGTCAGAAGTGGATACTGAAGTATTGGCCAAGTGGGATCAGCATTTTCCCTCTGTGGTTTTAATCGAAGTAAGGTGATCAGCATGAATTATTGTCACATTTATTATTTGACATGTTTATTTTGATCCTTTCTTGGATTTTGAAAATTCTTTTACAATTTGTTAAGATGAAAAATATTAGAGGAAACGCAAAAGCATTTTATTGAAAAGTAGAGTTTTTATGCCTTAGGTAAGACGATTACAAAGTTAAGATGAAAAATATGTACTATCGTGGTTTTTATGCAATATTTTGACTGTTACCATTGAAGTTATGAGGTGTATCAGTTTTTCATCATAGTGAACCAGTTTGTTTTGTGGTATCATCTTGTGCTTTCTTTTTTGCAGCTTATTTGATTGTCGGTAACCATACCTATTGTTAATTTAGTCCACATAAGTACCCTCCATTAATTCTGAACTTTGTAACTGCATATCAGACTTGGGTTGCCGAATATTTTGGTTCCACCGTGCAGGTCTTGGGTTGCCGAATGTCTCATTGGTGATATAAAGTTTATGTCCATGACTGCCTGGACAAGCCGTGGTGATATTTTGGTTCCACCTTGCAGGTCTTGGGTTGCCGAATGTCTCATTGTTAATGCTGTTGAGACCAGCTACCTTTGCTGTTTCTAATTGTTATTTGGTTACATGAATCTTATCAAGTGCGTGAGATCATGTTTCCCTATCGGTCTTAGATCAGTGATCTGATCAAGACTTATGTATTTCGTACCAATTCCCTATGTCTATGTATTATGTGCACCTAGATGTAACTTTAATAGAGCCATCTCATTTTAAGTTGGTGTGTATGGATCTCTAGGTATTTCCCTTGTGTGCTTCAACACTGCTCTGATTAGTAAGTTCATGTGTATGCTTGGCTTATCAGTTTTTTAAGTTATGGTTGTATGTTATAATGGTTGTTGTCTGTTCTGTGATAATGGACGTTGCTTCTGAACATTCATTTATGTTATAATGGTGTACTAATGCTTGCCACTGCCTGTTAGTTTTTGAGATTGAGCACTTTCTTCATCTTCACTGTTACTGCTGTGGGAAAGACCTGATGATGAGATGTGAGTGTGTGCGCTGATCAATTTAACAGGCTACAAAATTTTAACGACCACGTGAGTTCTTACCCATCCTGGCTTCTTACTCGAAGAAAGATGTTGGCACTTGGCAGCTCCTTCAAAACTCGGTGCCAATTTGTACGAAAATTACAATTGCTTATAGAATGTGCGAATTACAAGAACTTAAATAACGACCCACTACAAGGATGCTTTCAAATCTATAGACTTCTGGTAAATTCTCTAATCTCTCTACACAAGCCAAACATCCTATTCCGAGTAAAAACTTCTCGACACGACTGGAATTGCAATCCTTTTTCGCTTATACATATGGACATTACTCATCTATTTAGTAATCTGTTAAAACAGTGAGAACCACGGGCAAAAAAATTCAAAGAAGAAACAAGTGCGCCGCGCCGTTCGAATCTAGTAGCTCACATAGCCACACTGACAGATAGCAAGCCAACAGGTACCAAATAGTGTCGATAATAAAGAACCATATGGCCACAGATTTCCAAGCTCTCCGGCAAGAAAGGATAAAAAACAACTGAGACGAGTTTAGAGCAAGTTTTTTTTATTAGAAACAACAAGTCATCACTATCGAAGTGACGTCGCCGCGATACCAAAATCTAAGTAAAGCTCTTGCTTCATCTGGACAACGGCTTTGGACGGAGGGAAACATCGATGGGATCTAGAGGTGGTGATGCACTAATTGTAGGGTTCAGAGCACGCGGCTCGGTTCATTTACCTATGAGGGCTCATTTGGTTGCAGGGGGAGGAAAACCCAGGGAAAATAATCCCGGGAAGGAATCTGAAGAATCATGAGTAAAACTCCGGGATTCTGTTCCCGGCTTGTGGACTAGGGGAAAATACACCCCGGGAAAAGGCCGGATCTCCCCGGGATTGCAGTTACCAAACAAGCCCTGAGAGTGTTGTGGATTATGTTTTGACGTGTGAGATAAACTTCGTGTTTATTTATATCCGAAATTTTACCCGAAAAAAAATTATTTTCCTGTCAAACATTATTTAACTACTGTGTTTTATGTCTTTTTATAATTTTGGCTTGGGAGTAGCCAAGAGGAGGGATCAGTCGATGTATTTCCAGACAGGCCCATCCCGTTTCGGAAAGCCCGCAAAGAACAGTCCTGAGCTCAAGGGTTCCGCTGCGAGGTGCGGCGGCGGCCACAGTTGCAGGCGACAAGCAGCTTGAGGGCAGGGGAGGCGGACACACGGCGTACGGCGAAGGCTCCGGGAGGCGGGAAGGGTGCGGGGAGGTCGGAGGATCTGCCGGCGGCGCCTCAGTATTATTCGCCAATCGCCACCATTTCAGGCCAACCGCCGCCACCTGACAAGACAGTGAGTGCCCTATTTTGCTCTTGCTCGATTCACCGGATTGAATCATTCGCTAGCTTGTGGTCTTATCCGTTGCTTGGCTCGGTTTGTTTTGTGGTAATTTGTTCTGACATTTTCTTAATAATTGTTCAGTGAGCAAGCGAGCCAAGATGTCAGAGCCGGATTCGCAGACTACCATTCCGAGCTCTTCGGTCCTCTAGTTCAGAGTAAATTACAAGCAAAGCAAGCAGCTCCCCATCGGGAAGGCCGTCCGCTCCGACGTCGTCTCGGCAGGGGGACATCCCTGGACGATTGAGTTTTACCCACGTGGAAAGAGTGACGAAGACAATGGCGAGTATATTTCTATCTTCCTTGGGCACATGAGCAAATCCAGCAGTGTCAAGGTCATCTTCGAGGCCTTCATGTTGGGTAGGGACAGCAAAACATCGACCCCGGGAAGGATGGTCAAAACCTTTCAAATAATGGGCAATCGAAACCTTGGTAGTTCGTGTGGATGGAAGCGGTTCCTCAAGATAACTACTGCGGAGGAAGCTTTCTTAACAGATGAGCACATCACACTTGTATGCGCCATCATTGTTATCAACGACGGCCCTATTCCCGTGCCACCTTCAGACATTGTGACCCATCTTGGCCTCCTGCTAGATCATACTGATGGGACAGACGTGTCATTCATTGTCGAGACCGAGACATTCCCAGCTCACCGAGCGTTGCTTGCTGCCCGCTCACCAGTCTTCAAAGCAGAGCTCTTCGGTTCCATGGCCGAGGCCACAATGACGTCCATCACACTGCACGACATCACACCTGCAACATTCAAAGTTCTTCTTCGGTTCATATACACGGATGAATTGCCTACAGAAGACAAGCTTGAGGACTCTTCCACTGAGATGTTTCAGAATCTACTTGCTGCCGCTGATCGGTATGCTCTTGACCGACTGAAGTCTATTTGTGCCCAGAATTTATGGGATAGAGTGTCGGTAGAAACAGTTGCAACTATATTAGCTTGTGCCGAAACCTACAGCTGCCACGAATTGAAGAACAAGTGCTTTGACTTCTTTTTGTTGGAGGAAAATTTCAAGGAGGCTATATTCACTGATGGTTATGGATCATTGCTTCTGAAATTCCCATCGATTGCTGCTGAACTCAAAAAGAGGATTAGAGCATAACATTTGCATACTTCAGGAGTTCAAGCATAGCTCTAGTATGGTGTTTTGGTATATCAGGAGTTCAGACATGTCGTGTTAAATCAGCAGCCCACTGTGTTTTTTTGTTTCTGTGCTGGTTTGGACATGTCTGTGTCCTAAGCTTTTAGGATATTCACTTTAGCTATGCTAGTGCATAACTATATAACTATCTGTATTATATATGTAGTCTTAGCTCGATAGGTACTATATGTATATATGATCAATGGAAGCAATTCAGAGATCAGGAAATCTGAGCTCTTATGTTGTCATGACAAAGTTCTGGAGTATGCCTTCTGTAAACTTTCAGTGTGTACTTTAATTACTCGATTCATCTGAGACTAAGATCAGTAACATCCTGATGGCACATATCATGTGGAAAAAACACAAACCAGGTTTTATTTCTCTTAACATGTGCGGAGAAACCCCACTAACAACCGTGTTTCTAGGTTTTCTTTGTCTGGAATACTAGTTATTTGCTGGCTTTCGAGTTGTCAGTTTGTGAACAAAATTGAACTTCGTTTTTCTTGTATTGACAAAGTATCATTTTCTTGAAAAAACACTTAATATTTAGGATTGGACACCCATTTGCTTACCAGCCAGCAAACTATTCCGATGTAAGCCTGGTTCTGAACATAGTAATGATGTTCCTTTTATTAAAACTCGATAATCACAATTGTTCTATTCCAGAGAGCTCCATACAAGTGGTTCAGTATTTTCCAGACCATTTTGTTCACGTGCCGGTACGTGTTGATGGTTATGCATCTTTGGTTCTGAAACTCCTGTTGGTTACTGCTGTGCACAAAAAAGAAGGTTAGGTCATGACGTTCCGGAATGGGGTAGGCGACGTTGAGTATATTTCAGATAATTTGGATGGGAAGTTAAGGATTGTTATGTTATGTAGAACTTGCTGAGAATGACCACCCTGTCCAGAAATATGGAGAACAATCAACAAATGTAGTAGTTCAAATGCAAGGACTGCTGCGACATGTCCACCATAAAATCAACTGAACAACAGAATACAAGCTAGCAAACAGAATAGTAATACCGACAGCCATACACACAGCAAATGGTACGAATTTACATATGGTTCATTGTGTTTCTTTGAATTCAAAGCATTACAGATGGTTGGTCCATGAGAAACAAACTAAAATACAAAGGACAGGTGTTGCTACACAGCAGCAACGTTGAGTCACCACCAGCACAACCCATAGTTACACCAGTACATCACACATTACCGCCCCAGTCCCACCGCAAGCAAAACAAGAGACACACTACATACTAGCTACATAGGTAACATAGTTTCAGCTAGTTTTTCATCATTTTTACTGTGTCGGAATGGGCTGCATCTCTGGAGCAGAGGCAGGGGCAGTGTCAGCCGGCGGGTAGGCAAACACCCTCGCGATGCGCTCGGTGGGGACGAGCGGGAGGTAGGTGGCGACAGAGTTGCCACGCTTCGCCCCGTCGATCACAGCAGAGTTGTACTTGGCGGAGAGCTGCGCTGCCGTTGGGAGGACAGCACGGGTCACGGATGGGACAAGCGGGAGACGGTTCAGGGCAGCCCATGCTTCAGCAGCCTTGCGCTCTGCCACAGGCTCATAGCGGGTGTAGAGGTCCCGGGCCTTTGGCTCAGCGCGGGCGATGGCAGACTTGGCCAGGCCGGTTGCAGTGCCAACTAAGCCAGTCTTGTGCACCTCAGCCGCTGCAGAGCGGGCATAGGTTGGAACCTCCTTCACAACCGGGGGGACACGGCGGTCAAGCTCCTGTACAGACTCATCAACCTGCATGACAAACAGAACATTCAACTATCAGTAGCAATTCTGAAAGATACAGAGCATGGAGAGAACATTTAGTGCATTGATGCTAGCAAAATCATTTGGAATTGGCACATAGGCAGTACCACATCTATTAACCCCATTCTGAGAACTCGCAAGAAAAATGCTAGCTAATCAACTGTCAGATAGATTGATCTTAGGGGTGCAAGCAGCATGTGGCATAGCCTGCACCATACTACATGTAAGTGTTAATTTTGCTACCCAAAAATGGTGATAACAAGCTTAGCAATACAGGGGCATCTTGCATCTAGCCAGTTGTATTAATAAATTGCATTTTGAGATGCTGGCACGTTGCACAGAGAAGAACTCATGGCAAGGCCTTCATAGTCAACTACTCGAAATGATCCCAATCATTGCCAGATTAGACGCAAGCGAGAATCTTGACATATCAACTGAAACGATCGACCAATCATTGCCCATTGCCAACATATGACGACAACCAATGAAATCCTCATATATGGAGGGTACATGTGCAGCAACTAGCTAACAGCTTACGTCCAAGGCAGGGGCATTGAACTTTCAAGTATATCATGAGTATTGAGTATAGCAAAAAATTATAAACAACAGAACTACTCCGTACATGATATGCAATTGAGGTACGTGACCATCCAGAGACTAACAGGATGAACTAATCAGTAGTAACATTAGAGGTTAAGCCCACTTTGATCCCCCTAGTTCTGCCGACAGTCAGGAGCCCAGACCAGCTATGGACAACGAAACTCAACATCAAATCCAGGCAATAAAACAGCAGCAAAGAGAATAAGCTTGTGCCAAGGTGTTCGCCTGTTCTCACCTTGCGGTCGAGGAACTTGAGCATGTCGAGCGGGACGGCGTGGTAGCGGTCGTAGACTGGCCCGACGACGGCCCTGACGGTGCCCTCGACGTGGTCGACGCCCGGGCGCAGCGGCCCCGCGCCCTGCTTGGCGTACGCGTAGGCCGCAGCCGCCAGCACGACCGCCTGGGCCGCCGCCTGCTGCACGAACTCGAGGTACCGCAGCCGCGCCGCCTCCTCCTCCGGCGTCCTCTCCACCGTCACCTCCTCCTGCAAAACAACAACCCAAAAAAAACGCAGATCAGGAAACGTGTCCAGTAAGGAGACTAGAGATGGAGGGGGTCTTCGGTGGGTGGGTTGGGGGAGATCCGTTACCTCGGTGGGGTGGGTGCTGATCGGGGCGGCGTCGGTGCCGGTCTGCGCCATCGATCTCTGCTGCTCTTCCTCGGGGGATCGACGAGAGTGAGAAGACGAAGAACTTGCTGTTGAATCGGGGTCGGATTGCTGGTCGATTTCTGATTTCTTTTTTGAGGAAAAGGATCCGATACATATAAAAGGTAGCTCGAACACTTTACAGAAAGGCCCAAAAGAAACAGAAAAACAGAAAAAGGACCCCGAAAAGTGCAGAAACCACCCCAAGCTACCAGGAACGAACACAATCGGATCCACCGCCGTCGCACCCCAAACTCCTAGACGCTGCCGGCGACGCCGTACCGCCGTCCGTCGGGAAGAAGACGCCACCACCTTGTAGAAGGCCGCAGGAGCCATCCGCCGCAAGCAACGGAATCTAACCTCGCTGAAGGAGCACGGCCAAAGCGTCGTCTTCCCGCCTCCGCCCTTCTTCCAGCCGCCACCGCAGCGCCCAGGACCACCAACACCAGCACCCACCTCCGCACGGTCGCTCCCCTCGCCACCACGGCCGGCCGGAGCAGAACCACCGAAGAAGAAGCCCACCTGCAACACCACCACCAAAAACGGATCGCCCACGACCACCTTCTTCTCCCCTCACCACCACGGTCGGCCGGAGAAGCGAAAGAGGAAGCGAGCACCCGACCACGAACCTTCACAACCTCCCCAGCACGAAGGCCAGAACGGAGAGCAGAGGGGAAGGACCACACCCACGCCGACGCCATCGCCTCCGTCTTCAACGACGCCGGGGGAACTCACACCTAGAAGAACCTAACTACAGCCTATCTACACCCACGAGCAAGTACCCGAGCTCCCCCCAACCTCACGGCGCCGGAACGGCGGCCGGAGGCAGAGGGGAGCGCTGGACTCGCCGGCGAGAAGCTGGACGCACGAGTCGCCTTTCTCTCCGCCTGAGGCTACTGTAGCCGAGAGGATAAGGCTCGAGGCAGCACACTGCTGGTCGATTTCTGATTTTGGTGCTAGGGTTTTGAGGATTTGGGTGGATTTGGTGGGGTGGGGAATCGGATCTCTTATAGGCAGGAGAGGGAGAGAGTAGGAAACGATCGGACGCGTTTTGCCTTTTTCCTTCGGAGTTAAGGAAATTTCGCTTAGGGCATGTACAATGGGGTGACGTCAGACTTCTCTTAGCGTTGACACGTAGGATATTTGTCTAGTTGGAGAGAGAGAATGAACAAAAGGAAGGCTGCCTTCCCTTAGCTAAGAGATGATCTCTTACGAAATAAGGGAAGACTAATTTCACCATTGTACCATTTGTCTTCCCTTAAAAATACAATTTTCTACTAAAATATAATTAATTCTCATTAATTGCTAGGGATAGCAATAAGAGATAATGCATTGTACAACTTTTAGTTTTGCCTTCTCTAAATGACGTGGATGGCTAAAAGAAGGCGTGCCTTCCCTACCATTGTACATGCCCTTAACGCCTGTCCGTTTCGCGTCCGTGGCGTGGCGGGGCTTCCAGAAGGGTGTGTCGTTCCGCGTCGTTGACGGTGGGGCGGGCGAGCACCGGGCCCGCGTGTCGGCGGGTGGTGGAGAGGGGAGGTGACGTGGGATGGGGCCCACGAGCCGGTGTGGGACAGTGGGAGGCGGGCGGGGTGGGTTTTGCGTTCACGCGGGACGGTGCTCGGAGAATGTGAACGCCGTCGGCTGTTCCCTTTTCTGTTTTAAATCTCTTTTATTTATTTTGTCATCAGTAGGAAGAAGAAGGACAAGTCAAAAGAAGAAAAAAAAGTAGGGAGAGTCATCAGTAGGAAGAAGAAGGACAAGTCAAATGAAAAAAAAAAAGTAGGGAGAAGAAGGAACTGGAAGTCTCGAGACGAGATCCAGAGAGGCATGCGGGTTGGTGTTGGACCCCTCCGGCAGAAAATCCTTTTACACAGTAGAGACCCGTAGTCTTGTGCCGACCACAGAACAAAATCCTGCCTGCACCACGGGAAGGTCTCCTGAGCAGCGTAAATGAAAGCCGAGCTCCATGTATCCTCTTACTTTTGAAAAATTAGAAAATCATGTTTTAATTTTTTTTAATCCTGGATGTATACAAATGATACATTCTACCACCGCGTAAAACCTCAACTCAAAATAACGCATCACGGGCTACGCAGAAATAGCACATTCCGACATATGAGTTCAACTTTTGCACTCTTCGCTACTTTCATTTTCAAATTTGCCATTTTCGCACCCACCCCAAAATACAACATATTCCTAGCTGATGTGTTACACGTCGGTATATTACAAATTTACATCTTATGATTTTATTCAGATTTTTCTAAAACTCCAAAACATGATTTTTGATTATTTTTTTAAAATAAAAAGCTTCATGGAGCTCAGCCTCCAAAAGGCCCCACACACTCTCTCTCTCCACCCTTTCTATGTGCGCGCGTAGCCTAATCTAAACTACTAATTTAGTCAAGTGGGTTTAGCATCTATCCCTGCATCATCACCTCATATTTAATCTGATAGTGGAGCTAGTCAAATAATCTTATCGACGGCACCTGCTCTGCTGATGCTCTCATGGAGACTAGTGGAGATACGCTCTTGGTCGGTCAATTCATTGGGAAAAAACAGCACGTACCGTCCAATAGTGACGGCATGGGAATTCATCATCGTCATAGCAAGTTCCAGTTGACACGCCTCATGGAGGTTTAGGTTAAGGTTTTACTAGTAGCGGTCAATATATATCGTCGCTCGAAAGTACAAGAACACCATAACGATTAACAATTTAACACGGAGATATGATAAAACTTAGAATTTAGGATCCAATAGAATTATTCATACCGAGATCAATACAGAGTTTGCGTCCTTAGACTCTGTTTGTTTCTAGAGTTTTTTCAGTAATTGTAGGAATTATCCCGGTTAAACCCCAAATGCCCAAATATTTAAAAACATCGTTTATTTTTAATGTATTTGACAAGTTTTATCCCCATAATTCTCCACAAATCTCCAAACTGTGTATTTCTCAATACCCAAACACTACTCCTACCTACTGGATTGGAGATAAATAAGAATTAAAATAGGGATAATCCCCACAAAACCTCTAGTAACAAACAAAGCCTTATTGCTCAGATCCACAACATCAACCTAAAGCATGTTCGTACCTTTATTACCGCTAGGGTTACCGCCATAGGCACATAATTGATCTATCGAGAATCAAGCAATCACAGCATGATGACGACATCGAGATTTGTTGACGCGGTTCGGCAAACTCGGCTACATCTGTAGGGCATGACTACGGGCGCTCCTCCCCATTGATACGGCAACCTTGGCCGCCGCAAGCCGCCGGCTCCCCCTGCGTACATGTTGCTATCAAGTCGTCATAGGTTACGGTGCTCCCCGCATTATATGGAAGGCCCAGTACACTGAGTTTGACTCTAACACTACTCGTACCTATCAAATCTAATACAACTCCAAGTCCAAACCTACCTAACACGTATACAATATTTGACACAAACAGAACACTGATACTCAAGAACTGCAGAACACGAGTCTCATATGATGAAGATACTAGGCATGCTGGTGGACTGAGTGAAACTAGCATACAACCAGTTGATGAATCTCTCCTAAGTAAAACTGGTCAAGTAGTTACTGATAACCATTTCCTGGCAAAGAACGGCTTCAGAATTCTGCACACAATGCATGGCAAGTACTCCCTCCGTTCCAAATTAATTGATTTGAGTTTGTCCAAATATGAATGTATCTATACTTATTTAGTGTCTAGATACATCCATATTTGGACATACCCAAGTCAATTAATTTGGAACGGAGAGAGTAGCTGATGAGACTTTCCAGCAGGATCAAACACTGCCCTGGTGCAGACTACCAGTGAGCATGATCGTATTCTACCGCAAGCAAATGTTTCTCACCAGTCACAAAGATCCAGTAATGACACTAGGTTGCACTTGCACTGTTGCACATACGCCATGCAAAGTACGTAGACGCTAATACGAAATGCAGAGGTATCTGCAACTTTGGACAAAAAGCACATAACATAATACCATAAACAAGATGGAGGGCAGCAAGGGTTATAGAAAGATCGGTGGAAGGATCATACAGATCTACCAACTTTATTCAGCTATATAGTTCTACATTTTTTTGCGAATTGGGGATGGAGAGAGAGAGATTAAGCGGGATTACAATCTGCCTGACAGCATGTCATGACTTCAGCTGGACCTCCGCGTGCCCAGACCCTTGACAGGCCTTGCACACGTCCTAGATTTGCTAATATATGACTCGCCTGATTCTGCTCCCGCCGTATGACTTCGATTGACAGTCTTCCATCTCCCTCTATCATCCTCTTGATATCCTGGATAGCTCCCATGTGCTCAGAACGGTCAATACCTGGGATTTTGATCGAGTTTACTGCATCCGCGCAGTCCATCTCAACCAAGCAGGGTAGCTCGCACCACTCCCGCACCATGGCAATGCCCTCACGGCAGGCAGCAAGTTCAGCAGCAAGTGGGGAACTACATGAACTCAGAAACCTGCAAGCGGACATGATAATTGCACCATTCTCGTCACGGAGCACCCAACCGGCACCACCTGTGCCACTTGTGCCCTCAGCTGCTTTAAAGGATCCATCAACGTTAAGCTTCACCGTCTCTCTCGTCGGCTTGATCCACGGACTGGGTGGCTGTGAGGACACCACCTTGGCCTTCTTCTTCATGCTTCTACTTTCTGGCTCATAGCAAAGCACCGCCTTCCCTTTCACCGGATCATGGTGGGGTGCCTGTTTGATGGACAAGAGCGAGTCCAAATAGCTGCAGAGAAATCGCTTCGAGCACTCAATGGGCGGCATAGGCTTGACATGGACCATCTCATTCCTAGCGTGCCAGATCCTCCACATGGTCATCAACACCATTGTGTTTGTTGCCTCGGGCTTCTTGTCCAGCAGATGAAGAAGCCACTCCTTGCCGGTGTCGACCACCGACTCGATCTTGGGGATTGGCCAAACATCCTCCATCGCCTGCCAAAGGGACCTCGCCGCCGGACACCTGCACATTGCATGGAACATGTCCTCGCATTCCAAACCACAGACAGGACAAATATTAGACACTTCCATCTTGCGCCGGTGTTTATTCTCCCAAGTGGGCAATGAGTTTGTAGCAATTCTCCATGCGAACACGCGTACCTTGTGGGGGGCAGGGCACCCCCAAAGAGCCTTCCAAATGGCCCGATGGCCATCCGGTGCCCTGCTAGTGGCGCCATTAGAAGGCCGGTTGAGCAACTCCATGCCAAGCCAATACGCGCTGCGGACGGTGAATATTCCATTATGAGCTGGAGCCCAAGCTAAGACATCTTCCTCAATTCGGGGGCACGGCTTGATCGACAAGATGGCCTCAATGTCAACCTGCATGAAATGACGATGAAGCTTGGCTATGTCCCATTGTCCATCCGCAGTAAGGAGTTGAGAAACTCGCCGGAGACGGCAGCTGCCCTGTCTTGAAACTGGCCTATAGGAGTGTGGCCGAGGCACCCAAGGGTCTCTCCAAATACGAGTTTCACAGCCCTTGGCAATACGCTTGATCAAGCCCAACTTTAGGAGCTCTAAACCATGTTGGATTCCCTGCCACGAAGGAGAAGCATTGGCAGTGAAGGCAGTGTCATGCAGGGAGCCATTTGGATAGTACTTGGATTTTAGGACTCGAGCACACAGACTTAGAGGATTAGTAATGAGCCGCCAGGCCTGACGAGCAAGGAGCGCCTGATTAAACACCCGATAATCTCTGAAACCAAGTCCGCCCTGAGCTTTAGGTTGCTGAATTTTATCCCACGCCTTCCAGTGGGTTTTCCTCTTTCCATTGCTCACACCCCACCAATAATTCCTGACCATGCGAGTTAGATCATCACACACTGCCATAGGGAGCTTGAAAATCGCCATGATATACGTGGGAATGGATTGGGCGATAGCTTTGATCATCACCTCTTTACCCCCCTGGGAAGGCATTCCGTCGCCATTAACCATAAGCCTCTTTGTCATCCTTTCCTGCAAGTTCTGGAAACGACCCTTATGCATTCTCCCCTCCGGAGTAGGAAGGCCTAAGTATTTCTCTTCGAAATTATCCTTTTGTATATTCAGAATATTCATCACATCTTGCTTGAAAGCAGACGGGCAGCTATCACCAAAATAGATAGAACACTTTGCTCTATTAATAAGCTGGCCTGTGGCCGAAGCATAGACCTCAATAATCTCGTTGACCCTTTGAGCTTGCTGTCGATTTGCTTTGAAGAACAGTAAAGTGTCATCGGCAAACAAGAGATGGGAAACACCCGGGGCTCTCCGACACACTTTGACAGGTTGGACAGTAAGCGTATCCACACCCTGCTTCAACAGCTTAGACAAACCATCAGCGATGAACAAAAACAA
This sequence comes from Poa pratensis, assembly GCA_947311845.1. Taxonomy (NCBI): domain Eukaryota; kingdom Viridiplantae; phylum Streptophyta; class Magnoliopsida; order Poales; family Poaceae; genus Poa; species Poa pratensis. The sequence goes on from CAMZMU010000042.1 coordinate 68,705,066, forward strand.
GAACGGGGAGAGAGGGTCACCTTGCCGTAAACCACGCGACGGTGCAAACGATTCCTGCTGGACTCCGTTGAATTTCACAGAGTATCGCACCGAGGTAACACAAGTCATTATCCAACTTACCCAACGGCGCGCAAAGCCCAACCTGATCATCGTTTGCTCCAAGAAAACCCAATCAACACGATCATATGCTTTCGACAAATCCAGTTTGTAAGCACAGAAACTCTTATCCGGATGTTTCTCCTGCTGAATATAATGGAGACACTCAAACGCTAGGAGCGCATTATCCGTGATTAGCCTCCCGGGGACAAAAGCACTCTGCGCCTCTGAAATAATATCATCAAGCAGTGGCCGAAGGCGGTTAACGAGACATTTTGACAGAACTTTGTAGATCACATTACAGAGGCTAATGGGGCGGAAGTCAGACACCATCTCCGGATCATCCGATTTGGGGATCAAAACAAGCATTGTCTCGTTTATACCACTGGCCATCACTCCTGTCCTGAAGAAATCCTTCACTGCCGTGATCACCTCTGCTTTAACAATGCTCCAACTCCTTTGGAAAAAACGAGCTGGAAAACCGTCAGGCCCCGGAGCCTTAAGAGGGCCTATCTGAAACAGTGCATCAGCAATCTCCTCATCCGTGAAATCCTCACAAAGTTTAGCGTTCATCTCAGGTGTCACTTTCTCTTCAAAGAGATTCAGAACAGGTTCAGGTGCAAGGGAATCATCCACTGTGAAGATCTCCTTAAAATAATTGGTGACCAACTGCCCCATAGACGTAGCATCAGAGTGAACAGTCCCATTATTATCCCTAAGCTTCTTAATTTTATTTCTCCTGGCACGCCACACCGCCTTAGTATGGAAGAACTTCGTATTACGATCACCCTCCCGAAGCCAGTCAATCCGGGAACGCTGCAGCCACATCATTTCCTCACGGTACAGAAGCTCATTCATCTTATCGGACACCCGACGAATTTCCATCCTATCGGCGTTCATTCTCATCAGCTCATCCAGCTTGTTCCGAGCGCATTCCAACTCGCGACTGACGGCGCCAAATTTCTGCTTGCTCCAAATTTGAAGCTGACCCATAACCTGACTAAGGCCCATCCGAATGCCCCCCAACGTTTCTTTCGGCCCAGCAGCAGCCCATGCCTCGGCGACTCTTTCCTGCAGACTCGGGTCTCTCTCCCACATCACCTCATAGTGACGACGAGATGGACGGGGCCCCTGAAACTCCTCTTTTAGACACTCCAAAATAATCATAGAATGATCAGAGCAAGGTGAAACCTTATGGACTACTCTAGAATCAGAGAAAATATTGCGCCATCTATTGTCAGCAACAGCTCTATCCAACCGCACCTGAACATTGGCTCTACCTTGGCGTTTATTATCATAAGTATATGCATGCCCTGAGAAGCCCAAGTCCACAAGCTCACAGTCCTCCAAAGTCTCCCTAAACGCCAGCATTTGTGCTTCAGGTCTGGGAATAGCCGAGAAATGTTCAAAACTCCACATAGCCTCATTGAAATCGCCAATAACACACCATGGAAGATCCGACCTAGCTTTCAAATCCCGCATTTTAGACCACATCAAGTGCCTATTTTCAGTTCTGGGTTCACCATACACACACGTGAGACGCCACTTAGGATCATGCGGAGTTAAGCTCACATGAATGTCAATATAGCGATCAGTCACCTCCTGCACATCCACTGACAGGTGCTCACACCAAAACAAGGCTAGACCTCCACTTCTACCATCACTGTCCATGCCTGCAAAACCTCTGAGTCCCAACCTAGAACGAAGTCGTCGCATTTTCTCGGCTGGCTGCCGAGTCTCAGTAAGGAAGACAAACTTCGCCTTTGCTGACCTAGCTAGGTCAACAACTTCTCGAACTGTCGGTTTATTCCCCGCTCCCCGACAGTTCCAACTTGCGCAATTCATTGCTCCTGACGGGGCGCCACGAGCGTCCCCGTCAGTTGACCAGCGGCCCCTAGGCTGGTTGCCTCCAAAGCTTCGACTCCGTCCATAGGTTCTATCACCACCTCTCCTTTGTTCTTCCGTAACTTCTTGCCATTCAGTTTGACCCTGCTTGTTTTCTGATTTCCACCATGCGTACCATGAACCACCAATGCTTTCTCCATACCTAGTACTGACTCGCAATGCACTCTCTTCCCCAGGGTAGACGTGACTTCGAGCGTCGTCGTGTCAGTACTCTCCTCTGACGGAACCCACGTGTTGACAGGTGGCCTCCCAAGTGTACCAGAATTATCACCACTGGATGCAAAGTTCAGACCTCTTTTAGCTGCAGGATGAGCTGCAGTCTGGTGAGTAGGAGGCACATACGCTTGGCCAACAGAGGATCCCGGGCCAGGATCAAAACCACCATAAATCTCAAACTGCACAAGCACCACTGAGCGAGAACCAGCTCGGACCCAAAACAAAGACCTATTCATCCTCACAGAACGAGCAACACAATGCATAGGAGCAGAACCAATCCATACGTCAACACCTCTGACCACCTTCCTGTCTACAGCTGCTTCTGTCCTCCAAACACAGACTCCTCCACGTTCCCCACAATTGGCTAATCGCGCAGCCGTTGGCGAGATCGCCAGAAACTCCACCTTCCTCCCCACAATTTCTGAAGTGGTGATCTCGGGACCCTTACTCAGAACGAAAGCACAAGACACAGGCTCTTCAACTTGTACATGCATAGGGGCCCAAACCTGAATTTCCATGGACAGCGGAGGGGAAGACGCCGGCGAGAACTCATGCTCCAGCACCTTCTCCACGGGACTGTCCCTACAAACTCCCTGCTTACCACCAGGATTGAGGAAGGACTCCATCCTGTCCCGCATCAACTGTAGGCATCGCGTCGGATCCCGCGATTTCCCGACCAGATGCCGCGCTCGCTCCCTCAGGCCCTCCAGCTCCAAGGAAAACACACCAGGCCTCCCGAACGCCATCGGCAGAGAGGCAGACGGCGAGGAGCCGGCGCAAAGACCCCGCCCCGCACAGGACATGGAACACCGCAATCAGCGGAAGAAAGAGCCTCCCACAGCCAAAACGGGGATTCAGAGGAAGGAAAGGGAAACGAATTGGGGATTTTTTGCTCTTAGCTTGTTAAGGGGAAAAGGGGATTAAAGTTGGGGAGGAACAGATCGTGAGGAAGGAGAGATGGACAAGGAGCAGAAACTTCAGGAGAAGTCAGATTTGGGGAGAGATTGGAAGAGGAAAATCAGAGGAAGTAGAGAACGGCAAATCGCCAGCTTCGGCATGTCGCCAGTCCGGTCGTTTGGCTCTGCTGTTGTCCTACCTTGTAGCTATATAGTTCTACTCCCTCCGTTTTTTAATATAAGATGTTTTAGGTGGTACACATGTTGTCTATATACACACTAAAATGAGTGAACATGCACACAAAAATGTGTCTACATACATTTGTGTGCATGTGCATGTGGACAAAAGTTAAAACATCTTATATTAAAAAACGGAGGGAGTACATGAATATGACAACACCTCTTCAGCCAAAATTATGATAGGAACAATCTGTGGAGCAGACAACAAAAATCGAAACGGATACAGACGACGGTTCAAATAAATTAGGAAAATTAACACGAGAAGTTGATGAGGCAAATTAAATAGATACTCTTCTTGCCAAGCTAATATGCAAACGATGGTTCGCTGGGCCAGATGCTCCGGTAGATGGAGGCCATCACTGGGACAAGACCCAGCAACGCGATTTGGACCTGCTCCGAGGTGCTTGTCCTGACGGTGATCTGCCCGCTCAGCTTATTGTTCAGCCCAAGGCGAACCGCCATCTTTGAACCTCTACCAACCGAGAACTGGGACTGCAGGTTAGCCCCCAAGGCAAGGTCACGGCGCCACTTCATGAGGGACAGGCCTAAGGTTGACAAGGACTGGCCGATTGGATAATCTTTGTCCTTCAAGCGCATTTCCAAGTTAGCTCCATAGGCTGTATCCCCTGAGCTCGCATTGCTCCTGTGCTTGCCACCAATGCCAGCCTCTTGCCAACAGAGAGCTGGTCCTCAACCTTCAGCCCAGTTGCTACAATGTCACCCAAGAAAGTCACAGAGAATCCTCCAGTAGTCTTGTTCTTCTTGATACTCTTGAATTTGGTCTCACCACGGAAAATATACGCAAGCTGCCGCCCAACAGTCTGGATGTCAAAACCGGCAAGAGACGACGCATCCTCCCCATGCTTTGCTGAGATGGAAGAATCTAAATGGATGCTGAACTCCTTTTTGTCCTTGGTAACCTGAACTGCAACAGTACCTGGGAACTTGCTAAGGAGAGCGAGCGACTCTTCGACACTTACTCCATCATAACCGCAGTCATGATCCCACCCATGCGCATCTAGAACAGGCCTTGCAAGGACAGTAGAGGTTGGTTCCAGAAAGCGGTACCGGTATGTCGGGTTGTCACAATCAAATGAAGGAGGCAGCACCATGTCAGGTAAGGGGACTGAAACATTTTCTGGAGGAGGATCCTGATCGTCTCCTGCGATGCTAGCATACCCATAAGCATCCATATCAGACTTGCCCCTCTTCTTCATCTCCTTCAACCTGCGGAGCTCGTCCTTCCACTGTTTCTTCTGCAGAAGCTTGACCCTGTAGTCGTACTCATCAAAATATGCATTCTTCTGCTCTTTTGTGAGCCTTCCAAGCTGAGCTTTGGTCAGAGGCTTGAAGGGAGGAAGCTGATCATATTCCTCTTCATCTTCATCTTGTTCTACATCAGAATACTCATCCAAATCAATATCAGAATCTCCTTCATTACCACCCTGGTCAGGGGAAAGTTTCGGGTGAGCTCTCGACTGCAACAGGGAGGATAGCAGGAAAGGAAGCGGCGGGGAGCGGAAGCGGAACCCAAAAAGCTTCCCAGGAGAGGGATCCTGGAGCTTCAAAAGTGAGTTGGCTTCTGACAATATCTTTGAAGAGTAGCACAAGAGCAGCATCTGATGCCTCCAACTTTGGCCATTTGGAAGCACTTTCTGACCCTCACGGTTCTTCCGGCAAGAAGGATGGTTCTCAACAAGGGCTACTGGGTTCATCAGACGCATATCCCCTGCAGCCTGCCTGATGGATTGCTGGATAATGTGGGATCGCTGCGCCATTAATACCTCATACGTCATTGGGGCACCATTGAGGCCTTCAGGAGGAGCAGAAGCAGCATGAGTGAGAGCAACAATAGCATTGAACCATATGAAGAACCCAGAACAGCAGTGATGGTTTTTAGAAGAGGCAAGTCATTGAGATCACGGCTCAACTATCAAGACGGTCCACGTATAGAACGATATCTGGGGGACATCTCTTGGTATATTTCTTGACGATGCGAGAATTTTTCTGTTGTTTCCTTGGTCCATAACATTGGGCCGAAGGCCCGGTGTATCGATGATCCGTATCTTCACACCATCTACATTACCGACAATTTCCCGTACACTGGTGGTGGCTGCACCAAAAGCATCAGTTTTGGACTTCTCTTCACCAAAGATAGAATTTATAGTTGCACTTTTGCCAACCCCAATCTTTCCTAAGACAAGTATGTTGCATGAGAAGCTCAAATCCTCTGTTCCCTCTGCTCAAGCTGTATGGCTTTCTTCCGTGCATTCTCAAGGCTGAAAGCTCTGTTGGTTTGCCTTCCATGTCGGATACCCTCAGCAAGGCTCAGACGGTAGAGCACTTGTGCTGCTACTGTTTCTTCAGGGGTCGCCCCCATTTATACACAAGGCGCAAAAACTTAACCCGGATCAACTCAACCTTGTCATGTGCAATTTTTCTCTTCCTCTGTCATCTCGTCATTAGGTTCAGCAGTCACTGCCAGCTCAGAGGGGCTGAAGAGGTTTGACCGGGCAGGTTGTCGGGGGGCAGTTGGCCTCAAAGATGGGGCTGAAGAGCCCAGACCAGCAGGCCTATCCATGGAGAAAATTCTAGATCCATCTTGCGAAGAAACTGTGATGTTCCCATCAGAGGATCCACCAGTAGCCGCTTTAAGCAGGGCGGCTAAAGCAGCAGAATCGAACCCCTTCTCATCATCATCCTCATTATCGTCATCATCCTCAGAATCATCAAGCACAATCTGTCCATCCATGCTATTAGTGTACTCTCTTGAACTGCTCAAGCCAGACACAGGACTATCACTGGAGGACCCTTCCCCAAGCTCCTTCATGATCTGCTTCGCAGCTTCCGAATTCTCTATGATTGCAACTCGTGCAGGACTTGTGTCAAAGCTGACCTCGTCATCGTCCTCATCACCCTCATTACCGCTGCCGTCTTCATCATCACCTGCAGCTAGAACTATCTTGTCATCAACAGCCTCTACTTCACGGTCAGAAACATCTGGAGCACCTTCATTCTCCCCACCACCTATGTCTTCGTCATCAGCGCAGCTACAGCTTTCTGATCATCACCAGCTGCAGCTACAACTATGTCATCCTCAACAGCCTCTTCTTCATGGCCAATAACCTCTGCAGCATGTTCATTCTCCGCAACAGCATTGTTTTCCCCAATTGGTTCTGCGGCAAATTCTCGAGACGAGATAACATCAGTGCTGCCTGCAACAACACTCTCAACCTCTGTCGGCTTCTCAACAGTAACATCATCCACAGTTCCACTAGCAACCACCTGGTCCTCAGCATTTTGTGCATTCTCCGAGATTCTCAAGTCACTGTCGTCAATAACCTGGTTTGGATCATTTGAATTATTTATATCCCCATTAATGTCTCTATAGCGAAATAATTAAATTTGGCAGACCCACTTACCGCATGGCTTGCATCGCCTTTTGGCTCGGGCTTTGCCACATCTTCCACATTAGCCTGGTTCCCCAAGCTACTGCTGTCAATAACCTGCTTTGGTTCATGTGATTTGTTTAAATCCCAGCTAGTGGCAGCACCAGTAGCAACAGAATTAGATTGAACATGCCCACTTACCACTGGACTTGCATCATTTTCAGGCTCAGGCTTTGCCACCTTGTCTTCCACATTAGCATGGTTCTCAAGCTACTTTCGTCAACAACCTGCTTCATGCCAATTGAATTGTTCACATCCCTACTAGTGACGACACTACTAACAACAGAATCACGAAGAACAATGGCCACTTACCACAGGGCTTGCATTGCTCTCCGGAGCGGGCTCTGTCACCTCGTCTTCCACATTAGCATGGTTCTCCAAGGTGCCATTGACAATAACCTGCTTGGGCCATTTGAATTGTTTATATCCATGCTAGTACCAACTCTATGAGTAACAGAACTAGATTGAGCATGCCTACTTACCTCTGGATTCGGATCGCTCTCAGGCTCAGCCTTGCCTTCCACAATCGCATGGTTCTCCATGCTATAATCTGGTTTAGGTCAATTGAATTGTTCATATCCCCACTAGTATCAATACTATCAGCAATAAATAAAAATTGACTGAAGATGACTGCTTACCACTGGGCTTGCATCGGTCTCTAGCTCCGGCTCTGCCGTCTCGTCTTCACATCATCATCATCCTTCTCCAACGATGCTTCTGGAGCTTCTTCGCCCCAAGCGCCACCGTCTCAACAGGCGCCTCAGTCTCGCCACCCAATTTGCCATTAGCTTCAGCGACAGGAGCCGCCTCGTCCTCTGGTTCTGCACCCTGCGTGCTCCCGGTGGAAGCCGCAACCTCCTTCTCACTGCCATCATCTTCACCTCCAGCTGCTGCCACATCCTCCACCTCCGGTTTCTCGACGGACAATTCAGCGTCAGCCGACACCTTGCCGAGATCCTTCACCCCCAAAGTGGCGCTCTCCTCGGGCTCATCGACCAATTCACCCTTACCCTCGACAGGGGAAGCATCCCCCTCGCCCAATTCGCCGTTGTTGGAGGCCAACGAAGCAGCCCTCGCGTCTTCCTCCGCGGATTCCCGGTCGGCCGCCGCCTCCCACTCCTCCTCGCTCTCATCTTCCCCATCTCCGGCCGCCGCTCCCACCACCTCCCCACGGTCCTCCGCCTCGACCGCCCCGTTGTCGGCCTCCGCACCACCAAGGCTCCGGTCCTTCCCATCAAATCTCACCTCCTTCGCCGCCGCCGCAACCTCGTCCACGTCAGCCGCCGGAGGCCGCGCGTCGGCCACGGGCGCGGCTGGGGCGTCGGTGGTCGCCATGCTGCCGCCTCTTGCTCCGCCCGCAAGCAAAGCAGCGGTGGGAGCGGCCGGATTCCGTCGTCGTCGGGGCCGGGGAGGAGGAGGAGGAGAGGGGAGGGAGCGGAGGAGAGGATAAGGTGAGGGTTTTAGGTATTTTATCTCTCGCGAGTAGTGTCTGTATATATAGTTGAATTCGATTTTGGGTTTGGACTCTGCCGTGGCGTGTGATTCTGGGACGAGACGGCAGCCGTCCAGGCCGTGCAGGGGTGAGATGAGGATGCAAGCAATGGGCAAACTCGGGAGATAGATGGTGATAAGGTGAATTAAATTTAAAAGTGATTTTTTTCATGTGCTTTTTTTTGTATTTTGATTTTGTGTTTGGTAGTTTTTTCTTGAATTAACTTGTCGTTTAGTTAAGGGATCAGGGTCAGCTTTTCGTAAGATGAACAAACATCTTTTAGGGCTCTTTGATTCGTCGTATTGTCAAAAGGATTTACGTAGGACTGAAATTATATGTGTTATTTTGCTTTGAAACCGCTTGATTTATAGGATCATATACCATACAAAATATTCCCATAGAAATCGAAATCTTATAGTGCAAACTTCATACGAAAATAACATGAAGTCTAACCTCATGAAAAAATCCTTCACCACTGTCAAAAAACTTTCTCTAATTCTCTTCACATAGCATTCAATTCAATTAGACATGTCGTCCCAATCCTGTGAGCTTCCTATTCCTACACTTTCCTATCCTAGAAGCATCGAAAAGGTCTTTGGTTACATTTACACTCAAAAGTACCACCACACTGAACCCCCCTTATAAACAACTGGAGAAGGCGAGGTCGATACATCCTATGAGTCATGTTGTTTTTTCCAGCTGGTTTGTCCTTAGTTACTAGAGTAGACTCTAATGTATACTCGATGATGAAAATACTCTGGGGTGACTCTAATATCTCATATAGAACCCCAATAAGATTGAGGTCATCAAATTAGATGACCAAAATCATGAATTGGAAAATCGATTATTAATTTATGGATTAAAACAAAATAACTTATTTACTTTATAATAATAACTATGTTCATTACGCAGAATCCACAAGCCAAGTGGTGTTTATTAAATAAGAAGGTATTAGTATCATATCTAACTATCAGAACACATAGATTTCACTATTGTTTTCACATTTTTTATTATTGTTTTGATATCAAGATTTCTCTTAACTTTATATTTATTCACATTACTGTTTAAACTGAAGAGTCAATTCTAGTTTTACCCCTAAAGAACAATATGATATAATTTTCATTTAGATTATCCCATTAGTGAACATTCTGCCAATGTTTACCCTTTCGACTTCTGAAGATTGTTCCATCCAGTGGGTCATGTTCGTCGCGTTCATATGGCTGCCACATTGACGGTATTTCTCCTTTCTCGAGATCGAACCGGCTAGATGGCTGAGCGTTGAGCAAAGAAGTGTCCATTATCTCTGCTGTGACGGTCGCTGACGGTCACCACCAAGTCCGCTGCTCCTTGTTGACTGATGTGTTTTTGAACAACCAAAAGGATATCCCACTTTTGGCGAGACTTGGTGGCCATACCAAGGTGTGGCTTGACAAGCTAGGCAAAGCGTTGTATAGACTTTATTTTCCGAATAAGTGTTTATGTAAACTAGATGTCCGCGAGGAAAAACCGAGTTTATTTGTCCTCCGAAAGAAGAGACGGAAGACAAATGAAGAACCCGTGGACCTGACGACTGGGACCCACCAACCAAAAGGCTGATGGCCAAGATTGGCAAATCCGACAAACGGGTAACCTCATAAAAAACTATTTGGAGATAATTAGCACATACAATTTGGTAGTGAACCAAAAAACTAATTCACTCTTAATTCAGTGTTGTGTCTACTAAAATACTTCATATGTTCAAAAATAGAAGACCTTTAACCTTTGTTTAATATATATGCATTACAATATACATGTTCACTCATTTTAGTTTGTATCTAGCCCACGCTAGAATATCCAAATAAAATAAATAAGTTGGAATGGAGGAGATAGTATTTTATAATTACATAGAAGTAAAGATGTTTGTCTACTACTGCCCTCTTACGTATAGTGGACAGCCAGGAAATCAATGAAGTCCCATTCCAGGACCTACAAAAAACAAAATCATTTCATTTTCTATATCATACATCATTTAAGTATCCTTTTAGATTTTGTGCTAAAGCTTTTATGTATTAGTATATTTTTGTGCCCAAAATCTATATCTACTACAGTTATACATGAGTGATTATGAACTAATTAGAAAGGATACATTAAACATTACTCATGCATTGATCTTGATAGTGTCCATGGTAAATACGGGTAACACCTCTTACAATAAAAGAAGGCTAGTTATCCCCCCTCAGAAGGAAAAAACCTAAACAAGACGGCTAATTATCCTAGACTCTGAATTCTCGCCAGTGTAGGAAAAAACATCAACATATATCATACAGATTACAGCATACAAATATAGATTCCACTGAAAGGACAACAACAGCATTTGCACATAATCAATGGTAAAATGTCTTGCATTTGGACTATAAATTGCTCGTGAAACTACTGCTATTTGAGAAACTTGATGCTCCTATACAGCATCAGTGTCACTGCTAGTATGCTCTTACTATGCTTAATTGATTCCTTTTTATATGCCTAATGTTTCACATGGAAGATGCCTTTCCGTTGGATCAAGCAAAGCGTCCAAGGAACACATAAAAAAGAAGCAAAGTTACCCAGTTTGTATCCAAGCAAAAGAGAAGCCTCAAAAGTTGTTCCAAGAATGGTAAAGAAGCATGACAATATCATCAGCATTCACCAGATAGATATTTTGAGAGTAACTGAGAGCACCGAGCACATGGTTAAACTACTTCCTGAACCGACATGTCATATCAATCAAGTTCACCCTCCTAATGAATGAATGAATGAATGAATGAACAAAGGGTAATACAGAGGAAGTTCTGAACAGGTTAGTAGGTCCAAACTAGCATATGCAGAGCGGCTAGATGATATAAACGGACATGATAATTTCCGTGTCGAATCGACTGCCAAATCCGTTTTAAGGCAATCATATATGTTTTCAAAGAATCTGACGGATAAAAATATCCGATTTGAAACTAAACAACCGGATATGGTATAGCATCCGAATATGTATTATCCAAAAATTAATGAGGATTACCCAATAGTTATTATTGACGGATATGTCTCCGTATAGGACTAGGACACCTAAAACCCTAAACCTATGTCGGTTGGGATCATGTACTATATATACAATGTAATATCGATCAAATCAATACAAGCAATAGTTCTATCCATTATCATGGTATCAGACGCCTAGGTCTTCCGCCCCTAGCATGGCTCCGCCGTCTACTCCGGCGCCGCCGCCAACTCCACCACCGTTGCCTTCCCGCCGGCTCTTCTCCGACGCCAAATTTCGCGCCTCCGGCGCCATTGCCTCTACCTCTACCCAACTCTCTACTTCTATCCAACACCAACCAATGCAAATTCCTACAATTTCGCTTGCCGACTCGATCGCCGATGTCTCTCCGTTCATCCCCGTTTGCCTCGATCTCGCTTCTCACAATTATTATCATTGGCGACACTTGTTTCATATACATCTTGGCCGCTGCGGTCTCCAGCATCACATCGAGGCTTCGTCGGTCTCGCAGCCCACCAATCCGCGATGGGTCAAGGACGATTTGGCGATCATCCAATGGATCTACACTCGTATCTCCACCGAGCTGTTCAACCTCGTCTCCAACGACGGCGCCACCGCCGCCGAGCTCTGGGCTGCCCTGCGCCAACTTTTTCAAGACAACAACGATGCCCGCATCAACACTCTCCATACCGAGCTTTGCACCACCACTCAAGGTGACTCTCCCGTCACCGTCTTCTGCCAGCGCCTCAAGGCCATCGGCGACGAGCTTCGTGAACTCGGCGATCCCGTGGACGATCGCGTGCTAATCAACGCTCTTCTCGTTGGTCTCGGAGAGCAATTCGACAAGCAGATCACGTTCATCCCCATGATGCGGCCGCGTCCCTCCTTTGCCGAGGTCCGCTCCATGCTCCAGCTCGAATCTCAGACGCAAGCTCGCAAGGCCGCCCGTCCGCAGCAGCTCTTCCACACCGGCACCCGTCCTCCTGCTCCCGCTGCGACGTCTTCTGCAGCCCAGGCGATCCTGCCTACACCGCAGCCTCCTCCGGGCTGGCGTCCAAGCCCAAACTACCGGGGAAAGATCCGGTGTATCGGCCGCCGCAACCCCGCTCCAGTGCGCCCTCTGGCGGCTCCTCTTCCTCGACACCAGCATCGCCGCCGGTCGCCCCCACCTCTGCGCCACCCTACCACCCGCCCCATGATCCTTGGACGGGTCTCGTTCAAGCGTGGCCGATGCCCTGGACCGCGCCGTCTCCTTACGGTGCTCCGCCCGCGTACACGGGCACGTGGAGCCCTGGTCTTCGCCCATCGCAGGAGCCCCTGGTCCGCTGCGTGCTCGGCCGCCATCGCATGTCTACACGGCTGAACCGACGTACGGCCCTCCAATGCCGCCATCCACCTACTATGGTGCACCACCGAGCTACAACGCTGGTCCCTCGACCACCCCCTACATGCTTGGTGCTCCTCCAGCTCTGCCCTACATGCCGCCGACAGCAGCCTCTGCGCCACCTGCTCCATCTACACCAGCAACATGGGATCAAGCGGCCTTCATCGCTGCAATGAACAACTTCACCATGAACAACGAAGGTACGGATTGGATTTTTGATTCTGGTGCATCTTCCCATATGTCTGCAAATATGAATTCGCTGTCTTCCTTTTCTCCTTCACCTTTTTCCTCTATAATTGTTGGCAATGGCTCATCTATCCCAATCACATGCACCGGTAACTCCTATATTCCTGCCACAAATCATGATTTTATGCTTCGAAACATCCTAATTGCTCCATCTTTAATCAAAAATCTCATCTCCGTTCGACAGTTTACTATTGATAATTCAGTTTCCCTAGAGTTTGACCCCCTTGGTTTCTCTGTGAAGGACCTGACTACCGGCACGGTTCTGGCCCGCTACAATAGCTCGGGTGACCTTTATCCACTTCACGGCGCGCCATCCTCGACTCCTCATGCACTGCACGCCTCCGTCAACCTCTGGCATCGTCGGCTTGGACATCCCAATAATGCTACATTATCATCCCTTCTCAAAGAATTTTGTATCCCTAGTTCTAGCTCGTCTCATGATTCTTCTCTATGTACGGCATGTCAATGTGGCAAACATGTTAGGTTACCCTTTAGCACATCCACCACCGTTAGTTCTTTGCCTTTTGAGCTTTTACATTGTGATTTATGGACGTCGCCTATCCCTAGTGTTTCAGGATTTAAGTACTATCTTGTAATTCTCGATGATTACTCACATTATATATGGACGTTTCCTCTTCGTGCAAAATCTGAAGTTCATACAATTTTTCTAAACTTTCGTCAATATGCTCTTGTGCACTTCGGTCTTCCAATACGCTTTGTTCAATGTGACAATGGACGGGAGTTTGACAACATCCGCAACCGTGACTTCTTTCTCTCGATAGGCACCCTTCTATGATTTTCTTGTCCTTATACCTCTCCCCAAAACGGAAAAGCGGAACGTTCTCTTAGATCCATCAATGACATCCTTCGTACTTTGCTAATTCAAGCCTCGCTTCCCACTACCTTTTGGGCCGAAGCTCTCCGCACAACCACCTTTCTTCTCAACATCTGTCCAACTAAAACATGTCCTCTTTACACCCCTTTCCAATCCCTTTTTCTTGACCATCCCGATTACTCTTCTATCCGCGTCTTCGGCTGCCTGTGTTTTCCAAACATCACTGCTACCACTAAAAACAAACTCGAACCTCGTTCTCTCCCATGTGTCTATCTTGGCCCATCCGATGACCACAAGGGTTCTCGCTGCTATGATCCATCTTCTGGGCGTGTTCTCCTTTCTCGTCATGTCACATTCGACGAAAACGTTTTCCCCTATGCCGCTGTTCAATCTCAGCCACCATCATCCCCAGCCCCCCAGCTACACGTCGCTCCCCCCTGGTGCTTTCTCCACAACCCACCACTTCCGCGCCATCCTATGCCAGTGCAGATATTTCTGCCACGGCAGCATCTTCTGATGATTTCTCTGCCATGCCAGACGTCTCTACCGGAACCGCGCCGTCACCCGCTACACCACATTCTGCCGCGACACCTAATTCTGATGATTTCTCTGCCACGACAGACATGATGTCTCCCGTCTCCCAACAGTCTGCCGCGACACCAAATTCTTCTGATTTCTCTGCCACGCCCGACAATGCCTCCCGATCTGTTTCTCCTCTTGCTAATCAGCCTATTCCCTCACATGCCGTCTCTGTCTCCGTTCCCCAAAACGATCACACAATGTGCACCCGTGGAAAATGAGGATTTCATCTCCCTGTTCGCAAACTAAATCTTACGGCTACACCCTCTATCTCACCCATTCCAACTTCCTATAAGCGTGCCTTGCTCGATCCTCTTTGGAGTGCTGCAATGCGTGATGAGTACAACGCCCTAATTCAAAATCAAACCTGGACTCTTGTGCCTAAACCTTCCAATGCTAACGTTGTCACTGGCAAATGGGTGTTCCGCCACAAATTTCATGCCGACGGCACTCTTGCACGCTACAAGGCACGCTGGGTTTGCCGTGGCTTCTCTCAACAACATGGTGTTGACTTTGATGAGACTTTTTCTCCTGTTGTTAAACCAAGTACAATTCGTGTCGTTCTTAGTATTGTCGTTTCCTCCTCTTGGCCTATTCACCAACTCAATGTTAAAAACGCATTTCTTCACGGCACTCTCAACGAAACTTTTTACTGTCAACAACCCTCAGGCTTCGAGCATCCATCCTCTTCTGTTTAGTTTGTCTCCTTCACAAATCCTTGTATGGTCTCAAACAAGCTCCTCGGGCCTGGTTCCAACGCTTTGCCACCTATATTCACACATTGGGTTTCACTTCCTCCAAATCTGACTCCTCTCTCTTTATTCTATGCTCTCAGGAAAATATTGCATATCTTCTCCTCTATGTTGATGACATTGTTCTCACAGCCTCCTCCGATTTTTTCTTACAACACATCATCTCATCTCTCAATCAAGAATTCTCCATGACTGATCTTGGTTCGCTTCATCACTTCCTTAGCATCTCAGTCTCTCGTTCCACCAACACACTTTTTCTCTCACAACGCCAATACTTATTGATCTCTTGCATCGTGCTGGTATGTCCGACTGTCAGCCCTCCAAAACACCCGCTGATGTTGGCTCTAAACTGTCTGCCGATGGGGATCCTATTTCAGACCCAGTCTCTATCGTAGCATCACCGGCGCTCTTCAGATCCACTTCCGGCTATTGTGTTTATTTGGGTGATAATCTTGTTTCATGGTCCTCCAAAAGACAGGTTACAGTTTCCAGGTCTTCGGCTGAAGCAGAATACAGGTCCGTGGCACATGCCGTGGCTGAATCGATTTGGCTTCGACAACTTCTTACTGAGCTTCACCGGCCTATAGATCGAGCTACTATTGTTTACTATGACAACATCTCAGCAGTTTATATGGCGGCAAACCCTGTTCATCATCGGCGCACAAAGCACATTGAAATCAACATTCATTTCGTCCGCGAGAAAGTTGCTCTTGGTGAAGTCCGAGTCCTTCATGTTCCCACCAGCGCTCAATTTGCTGATATCTTCACCAAAGGACTGCCGACTGCTCCATTCAATGACATACGCTCCAGTCTCAACATCGTGACACCCGACGTCGACACTGCGGGGGGGGGGGGGGGGGGGGGTATTGACGTATATGTCTCCGTATAGGACTAGGACACCTAAAACCCTAAACCTATGTCGGTTGGGATCATGTACTATATATACAATGTAATATCGATCAAATCAATACAAGCAATAGTTCTATTCATTATCAGTTATAATCCAAATAATCTGATTTTTCACCAAAATAAATGAACTAGCAGGGCACAATTTGTAGTTAGTGATTAATGGAGTTCATCCGTCAAATAACAACTCATTTACATGGTCATTGTACGGAGTACAACTTTGATAGGTTATTAAGTTGTTGAGCGATTATTTGTTTGGTTCTGCGGGTTAATGATATACATATGCACATACCGATCCGACTAACTTGAATCCACTCTTTTTCCGTTTCGGATCCACGATCATATATATCCGCGACCGAATCTGTAACTGTTCATTTTTAAATCCGAATCCAAGAAAAAATGTGGTAAATGATATGGTACAGACATTATCCTACCCGGTCAGATCCATTTACATTCCTAATTACCGCGCAAGGTTAGTACTACGTTTGTCCAGTTTTGACAAACCAGGAAATGCATATGTTAGAAATGTTGGATATTCTCTTGTTCGTATGTCTTGTGATGGACACTTCTTCAGGTCATAGACGAATCAAATAGTGGCAAACCACATCCACGTTGGAATAGGACTTTAAATACACACAGATACTCGTCTGAATTGGCCGAGCCCTAGGCTTGATCTGAAAATAGAAATAGACATAGTGCGCGAAGAAGCTGCATTGGAAACATCGATCGGGGTGCATTTGATTGTCATTACTTTTCCCTCGGAATAATTTCGTTTTCATTAGCCATGTACATTGCATTTTACATTCTTGGTAGGCAAATTTCGTTTTCACTCAAGCATGTACATTGCTCTTCTTACAGATTGCATGAACCTGCTCTACATTTCGGTTTTTCTAGCAAAATTTCGGATCGTTTTCAGTAGCCATGTACTGCTTCGATGGGCGTGGTCGTGACACCGGCTTTGGTGGCCGGGGTACAACAACGCTGGCTATGGAGGCTACGGCCACAACGCGTACCGTGGCGGCTATGGCGTGTGTGGCCGCGCGGAGCAGAACAGAGGTGTTCGAGGACGCTATGGCGACGGGGCGTATGGCGCCCATGGAGGTCGTGGCTATGGTTCTGTGACGCCGCCGGGTGGCCGCGGCTACGGTCCGGTGACGCCGCCGGCCGTGGCTGTGCCGGCCACAGGGGCTGCAGCGGTGCACGCACCCGCTCAGCCAGTGGTGGCGCCGCCTACTGTGGTGGTTCCAGTGCCAATTCCAGCCCCGGCACCAGCCGCGGCGATCATGCCCGTGGCGCAGGTGGTTCAGAAGGCAGCTCCGGCCCAGCGGGAGGTTGCGGCAGCCAGCGTATCTGCGGAAGAACTGGCCGAAGCCTTGGTGGCAGCAGGGCCGAAGAAAGGAAAACAGTGCTACAGGTGCGGTGTATCCAGGCATCGATCAAACGAATGTACTGTGGATGTGTGTGTTATCTGTGAAGGTCCAGCTCATGGGGAGAGGTTATGTCATTTGTTGACTGCTCCTAAACCCCAAATCAGGATGTACGGCTTTGCACATGAGGAGCTCATCTTCTTCGAGTATCCAGGCACTCAAAGCTATCGACCAAGAATGGAGAATGTTCGGCTCGCATCCTTGGTGGTCACCGGTGGGGAGATGACTATCCCTGACATTGTTGCGCAGCTGCAGCGTTTGGTTCCTTCTGAACAATTCGTGTGGGAGGTCAGCCAAGTGGGACCAAACAAATACAAAGTGCAATTTCCAACTAGGAATGAGCTTGAGAGGCTCAAGGTGTTCGGCATTTTTCGGGTGCCAAACAGTCCGTGTCAGTTGACGGTGGATAACTGGGCTCAAAATCCGGAGCCAACTAGTACATTACCAGAAGTATGGTTGCGAGTCTCCGGATCCCAAGGCCTCAAATTGGGGACTTCTTAGCTCTATGGGTTGTTGGTGATATGTTTGGCAAGACGCTTGAGATTGACATGGCGTTTACAAGGAAGAATGGAGTTCTCATGATCAGAATTGGTTGTCTTAATCATACCAAGATTCCTCGACACTTTCCGATGCTCTTTTTCAGTGGCTTCTTTAATCTTACCTTCGTGGTGGAGGAAGTAGCACCTCTGACTGACCCAGATGTGGACATGGGGGGGGGGGGGGGGGGGGTCGGACAAAGGGGATGACGATGATGATGACCTTGGAGAAGATTTTCAGGAGGCGGTAGCCAAGTACTATCCGGAAACTTTGAAGCCTAATGAAACTGGGAATGCATCTGAGACAACCACAGTGGTGGAGCAGCAGGGGGAGTCAACAACCAAACCACCATCGGGTGCTATCAAGGTGGGTGTGGTTTGCTCTCCGTCTGTTCGTCGTTCTTTTGACAAGTCCAGGAAAGGTTTCGCTGCGGCTAGAGCGAGTCAGGAGGAGAGAGGGGTGCAAGCAGCCGGGGTCGACGTCGGTTTGGTCTCGGAGGGGCTGTGTACTCCGCCCCCGTACACGCAGAGGACGGCTGTATCGTCAGCCTCATCGGGGGCTAAGATGATTGGGGCTTCGTGCTCCATGGAGGACTCTTCATGCGCCACAGGTGGTGGCGCTGGATCGAGTCACACGGCGGCGGTCATGGACTCTCCGCGTACCCCGGGCGGGGGTGCGGAATCGAGTCCGGTGAATTCGCCGTGTTTGAGGGCGCCAGCTTTCCACCCCTTCGGCGACTTCTCCAACTAGGCACTTCGGTGTGAGAGAGAAGGAGGGGTCCAAGCGGAGCATCATCGAGTTCGGAGGCATCCCGGACGTCGAGGAGCTGGGCATTCGGTCCAGCGGGCGTATCAGGGCGCAGCCCAATGCCGATGACACTCAGATGGGTCGAGCCATGGCATGGGCTGACCAACGGGACTTCATACAAGGTATACGAAACCCATCCATTCGATTCTAACTTTTTCGGATAAGCAAATTGCGGATAGGGCTTCTAAGTTAGGAGTGTCATTGGGGCGACGAAAAATAAATTATTAATTCAGCAATGTTGATTAAAAAATCTGAGTTAGATCGTTCTATTTGTATTTTAGAAAATAATTTAAAGAACAAGGAATTGAGAAGCCCTTTAGTTTAATTCTTAATAGAGCCTCAGCCTGATAGAGGATTTAGAGGACGAGGTGGATGATATGAGTGCAGGAGATCAATCGGATTTTCCTGTCATGTCAGACACGGTCAAAGGACCAGGAAAAGAAAAGATTATTCTGGGGTAAATAAGCGTAGAAGTGCTCGGATTAAAACACAAAACAAACGTAAAAATGCATAATTTAAAAGGTTTATTCTGGAATAGTGAGGGTTTTCGTGACCCGGTAAACACTTGTTCGTGCAAGAATCTATTCGGGAGAGGAAGTTGGATTTTCTAGCTTTGTCGAAACTGGAAGATCAAATTTGCTACTCCTTTTTTGTCACATTTGGCTGCTGGTCAAGACTTTAGTTGGTTTTGTTTACCGCCTAGAGGTAGGTCTGGTGGTATGCTTTTAGGTGTTAATGTTGGCACACTTCAGTCACAATGTTGAGGTAGGAGATTTTTGTGTAAAATTGTATCTCAAGTCTAGGTGTGATGGTTTTCAGTGGGTGTTAGTGTCTGTCTATGGGGCTGCCCAGGAGGAGCACAAAGCCCAGTTCTTATCAGAGTTAGTTCGATTATGTGAAAATGAACCATTACCGATGATGGTGGGTGGGGATTTTAATATAATTCGGAAACCTGAAGAAAAGAACAATGATAACTATAATCCGAGGTGGCCAATCATGTTTAATGCGATTATTCAAAGTCTTGAATTAAGGAGCTCGAGCTCTCCGGTAGGCAATACACTTGGGCTAGCAGGCGTGAGAATCCAACCTTTGAGAAATTGGATAGAGTTCTTACTTCTACGGAATGGGAACAAAAATACCCCCTAGTGACGGTACAGGCTCTCACTAGGGTGGGATGGATCATACTCCTTTGTTAGTCGATTCAGGAGTTAACGCCATGTGGGGAATAAAGCGCGTTTCTCTTTTGAACTTTCGTGGTTGAGAGAGGAAGGTTTCTATCAGATGGTTGCGGCCGAGTGGAATGCGCCGGCTAAGGGTCTACACCAATTGAGGTGTGGCAAAATAAAATAAGACATCTCGTCGTTTTCTCAAAGGTTGGGCTAAAAATCAAAGTGGGAAATATAAGGTAGAAAAGGAGAGATTGCTAAAATAATTGATGAACTGGATATTAAAGCAGAGAATTTCCGCTTTCGGTGGCGGAGCGAGATGCTTTAAGAACGCGACCGATAGACTTTGCTGCCTTAGGAGGGATGAGGAAACTAAGTGGGCACAAAGGGCGAAAGTTAAACATATTCAGGAAGGTGGAAATAATACGAAATATTTCCACCTCATCGCAAATGGTAAACATAAAGAAGAAAAAAATTCAGTTAGAGCAAGAGGAAGGAACGATTATAGGGCAGGAAAATTTGAAAACATATATTACTGAGTACTACAAGAAGTTATTCGGTGCTACTTTGCCAGGTGATGTCAGTATGCTAGAAAATATGACTAATGATATACCGCAATTATCTCAAGAAGAAAATAATATTCTTACAGCTGATTTCTTAGTGAAAGAAGTGTATGATGCTATTTTCAAATGGAAATGAACAAGGCGCCTGGGCCTGATGGATTTCCGGCTGAATTTTATAAAACCTTTTGGGAGGTTATTAGGGATGACTTAATGGCTTTATTTGTTCAGTTAAAACAAGGAAATTTGTCGTTGTTCAAACTGAATTTTGGGTCATCACTTGTTACCCAAGAAAGATAATGCGGTACAGATTCAGCAATATAGACCAATTTGTCTTCTCAATGTCAGTTTTAAAATTTTCACAAAAGTAGGTACTAATCGTATTACCGAAATTGCACAAAAGATAATTAGACCGACTCAGTCGGCATTCATGCCTGGCCGCCACATTCTCGAAGGTGTGGTGGTTCTGCATGAAACTATTCATGAACTTCAACGGAAGAAAATGAATGGAGTCATTTTTAAAATCGACTTTGAGAAAGCATACGATAAAGTTAAATGGCCGTTTCTCCAACAAGCTATGCGTATGAAAGGGTTCACACAGGAATGGTGTGACTGGATTACGCAATTTGTTCAGGGGGGAAGCGTAGGCATACGGGTAAATGATGACATCGGTCATTATTTCCAAACAAAGAAAGGGCTCCGACAGGGAGATCCTCTGTCTCCGATGCTCTTTAATATAGTGGCTGACATGTTAGCCATCCTTATCGCACGGGCGAAGGAGATGGTCAGATAGGTGGTCTTATCCCTCATTTAGTAGAAGGGGGCTATCTATCTTACAATATGCGACGACACTATACTTTTTATGGAACATGATTTAGACAAAGCGGTCAATATGAAACTTATTTTATGCATTTTCGAACAACTCTCAGGGCTAAAATAAATTTCCATAAGAGCGAGATATTCTGCTTTGGGGCAGCAAAAGAGGTAGAAAATCAATACAAACAGATCTTCGGTTGTGAGTCTGGTTCTCTTCCTTTCAAATATCTTGGGGTGCCCATACATTAGGAAACTTAGGAATTCCGAATGGTACACCGTAGAGAGCCGTTTCGAAGGCAAGCTAGGGTGTTGGAAGGGCAAGATGCTATCTTATGGAGACCGGCTAGTTCTTGTTAATTCGGTTTTAACAAGTTGCCGATGTTCATGTTGTCTTTTCTAGAAGTACCTAAAGGGGTGCAAAAAGACTTGACTTTTATCGATCTCGCTTTTTTGGCAAAGCGATGAGAATAAAAAGAAATATAGATTAACAAAATGGAACATCATATGTAGACCGAAGGACCAGGGTGGTTTAGGAGTGAAGTGCTAGAACTAAAGAACAAATGTTTACTCAGTAAGTGGCTGTTTAAACTTTTAAATGAAGAAGGGGTTTGGCAGGAATTGCTGCAAAACAAATATCTTCATAGTAAAACTTTGGCTCACGTGGAAGCACAACCAACTGACTCTCCATTCTGGAAAGGTCTCATGCGTGTAAAGGAAGATTTCTTTAGTAGAGGATCTTTCCGCGTCGGCAATGGTGAAACTACCAGGTTTTGGGAGGATACTTGGCTTGGTAAGACACCGTTGAAGGATCAATATCCATTGCTCTATAACATTGTGCAACAACAAAATGTTTCGGTCCATGATGTGTTTCACAATGGCCCTCCTTTGAACATAGGCTTTCGTAGGGCACTAGTTGGGAACAAGTGGGATATGTGGTCCCATTTATGTATTAGATTAATGGATATTACTCTCACTGATGTTCCAGATAGTTTCCATTGGAGTCTAACACAAAATGGCACTTTTACAGTTAAATCTATGTATGAAGACCTTATGAATGGACATACTAGATATTTACAAACTTACCTATGGAAACTAAAAATGCCTCTAAAAATCAAGGTTTTCATGTGGTTCCTTCACCGAAAAGTAGTACTGACTAAGGATAACTTGGCAAAAAGAAATTGGAAAGGGCCCTCACGTCCTTTTTGTGGGAACAATGAGTCGGTGGAACATCTTTTTATTTCCTGCCCTTTTGCACAACTTGTTTGGCGTGTTGTTTTTTGTACCTACAATATACCTCCTCCTACCAATGTTACTAATATGTTTGGTAATTGGTTAAATGGGATTGATATAAAGACCAAGAATAGGATTCGTATCGGCGTTTCTGCTATTTGTTGGTCTATTTGGAATTGTAGGAACAATCTTGTTTTTAACAGGAAAGAAACTTTTCATGTCTTACAGGTTATACATATGGCGGCACATTGGATCCAGCTATGGGCTTTCTTTCTGCCTTCGGACCAGCAGGACCTTATGGTGGCTGGATGCGCGCGACTCCTGTTGGTGGCACAGGATTTTTTCTCCCGACATACGTGGCAGCATACTAGTAGACTTTTGTACTTTTTTTAATTCCTGTTATTTGTGTCGTTTGAGCTGCGCCTTGATCTTTCGTGATTTGTGGACATGTAAACGTTTGAATAATTGACACTTGCTACTATGCAATAATCGGCTCTGTGCATTACTCGATACAGGGGCTCTGGGAGTAATAAAATTCCCTTTTCTAAAAAAACCAAAGAAGAGCATGTACATCGCATTGGAAACATCAATACGTTTTCGTTAGCCAAATAGTGCACTCGAAAGCATCTTCGCTAGGATTTCGGATCGTCTGTAGTTGTTGTTTTGGGTAATTTCGAATCGGGCTTGGTCTTTTCATTCTTACGGATTGCAATTTGCTCTTGGACCGTGTTCCAGTGGGCCGCGTGACAGGACCGCAGCCCAAGGCCCAGGCTTCACACTCCGACAACTCGTCTCACCGACACGCCAAAAGTAAAAAAAAAAATCACTCGCCGTGCGTCGTGCGACGGGACGCGATGCTCTCGTGGCCTCTACTCTAAGCACCTCCGACGACTTCCACTCACCGCCGGCGACGGCGAGCCGATCCGCGCCGCTCCATTGCTGCCCTGCAACGTGCATGTGATCCGTCTCGCTCTCTCCGGCCTCCGGATCCTCTTCCTCCATGGGACTAGGGGGCGGTCGAGGCGGCATCGGGGGCTCCGGCGAGCGGTGGCGGTGGATCCTCTTCCTCTCGCTGGTCTCCGTCTCCTTCCTCCTCTCCTTCCTCTTTCTCTTCCTCTCCGCCTACTCCTCCCCGACGCGCCTCCGCCTCCCGGGCCTCACCACCGCCCACGCCGCCGCCGGCGTCCGCCGCGGCCTGGACGCGCTGCCCTGCCTCGCGTACCTCCTCATCGGCGCCCGGGGCGACGGACCCCGAATCCTCCGGCTGCTCCTCGCCGTCTACCACCCCCGGAACCGCTACATCCTCCACCTCTCGGCCGACGCCTCCAGCGACGAGCGCCGGGACCTCGCTGCCGGGGTCGCCGCCGCCGCACCCGCCGCCGTCGCGTTCGACAACGTCGCTGTCGTGGGCACGCCCACCGCCGGGACGCCCGTCGGGTCCTCGGGCCTGGCCGGCACGCTGCGCGCTGCCGCCGTCCTGCTCCGCCTCCACCCCGACTGGGACAGGTTCCTCACCCTCAACGCCGCCGATTACCCCCTCGTCACCCAGGATGGTACGGCAACTCGACTTGTATTGATACTCAGGGATTTGCATGATTGTATCTCATTGGCCCGAAATAGCCCCCCATTTTGATCTTTCCATTTGTCCAATGGTGTTAGAAACGAAATTAATTTTGCCAGATAGTACATTTTTCATTGATCTTCTGGCTAATATAAATGAAAGGGCTCTTCACCCTTAATTGTGCCACAAGCAAAGTAACGATGGTTTACAACTTACGGACCCTCAAGATTTGTTATCAACCAACTTCCTATTGTCCACACAGATTTAGTGTTTTTTAACTACACAGATTAGTGTTAATCCAGTCATTTGTTCATAGCGTAGAAGAGTTACAGTTATTCCAGTTGTTATCAAATGGAGGAGTTTTTGTGCTTAATAGTGCCACGAGCAAAGTAACGATGGTTTACAGCTTATAGACCATGAGATTTGTTAGCAACCAACTGCCTATTGCCCACACAGATGCAGTGTTTTCTTGAACTAAAAAGATGTAGTGTATGTCATTTACTTGTTCACAGCATAAACCTCCATATAGATATACATTATTATCTACTACTACCTCAGATCCATAATAACAGTCTCAGTTTTGAACTAACCCCAGTTCAAAACTGCGACACTTACTTTGGATCAGAGAGAGTATTTAAGAATTAAGAAGTAAATTGAGGTTCCTGTATCGCTTGGTTTTATATATCTCAAGTATTTAATAGGCGATGCACATTTCAGTACATGCACTCCTCCGGTGGGCCGATTATAAGATTAGCCTCCAATAGTTCTGATGATTATCATGATATAACTTGATAATAGTAGTTTTCTTTTGGGGGAGAACTTGTTAATAATAGCTAATATCCACTGTGTTGTTCTGATCTTTGGACATGTTTGGGTTTTCTAAATAACATTTCCAGTTTCTGTCCCAGAAATGCAGTAGCGATTTTGGTTTATGCTGATTGTGATACTTTTGTTCATTTTATCCTGTTGCAGACTTGATTCATGCCTTATCATTTGTTCCAAGGGAATTCAACTTCATTGATCACACTAGTGATTTTGGAGAGAAAGAGTATGTATCATTTGCACCTGGAGAGAATATAGCAGCTATTAGTATAAGTTTTGATAAAACTATTCACTTGCAGATCTGATAAAGTGCAATCAATGATAGTGGATGCTGGAATATACTTGTCAGGGAGGACCAACTTCTTCCGAGCCTCACAGAAACGACCAACTCCTGATGCTTTTAAGTTTTTCACAGGCATTTCTTGCTCCCTGTGCTGATTTTATTTAATTGGTCTAGATAATTTCCTTATCCATCTTCATTTTTTTCTCACTAGGTTCTCCATGGGTTATTCTGAACCGGCGGTTTATAGAGTACTGTATTCTTGGTTGGGAGAATCTTCCTCGGGTTCTTCTCATGTACTTCAACAATGTAATTCTGCCTCAAGAAGGATACTTCCACTCAGTCATATGCAACTCGGTTGAGTTCCGTAATTCCACTGTGAACAATGACTTGAGGTACAAGGTTTGGGATGAACCACCTCAGACAGAGCCCCTTTTTCTGAAAATGGCACATTATGATACAATGGTGGACAGCGGACAGCCTTTTGCAAGGCGGTTTCAGCGGAATGAACCATTGCTGGATAAGATCGATGACAAACTACTCAGGAGATGGGGCAATGGGCCTGTTCCTGGTGCATGGTGCTCAGGCAGGAAGAGCTGGTTCGTCGACCCATGTTCCCAGTGGAGCGACGTGAATGTTGTGAAGCCTGGTCCTCAAGCCTTGAAGTTGCAGCAATATATCAATCGGACCTTGGAAGAAGCAAATTCTGGAGCAAAATCATGCAGGCGATAGCAATATATGATGCGAATAACCCTTTTGCATAGAGAAAAGGGGAATATTGATATATATTAGATGATTATGAGCCGACGTGCTTTCTTGGTCGTACTCTCTTCTTGCGAGATACGGCGACAGGATATGAAGGCCGAGAGTTTCACTTCATTTGTGACTCCACCAAGACACTGAAGGCCGAGATGTTAGAGCAGGCTAACTGAAGCATATTGTTCTGATGTGCTAGTTCCTTGTTGAATGACTTGAAGTTGGTGCTGAGTTCATAGTTGACAGAATTGGAGTGGAAAAAGTATAGAGGGTGGTCTGTTGTTCTTATTAGCATTGCCACCATGTTCTCATCACTAGAATGAACTTCTGTGTGTCATTTCCCCTAGACTTCATGTAGCCTACTCCCTCTGTTTTGAAACACACGTCCATATTTTGGGGCTGCCATTTCATAAACCTACTGATTCATAAATGCTTTTGGTACATGTAACCTTGATGGATATTCTATACTACTATTCAGTATTCAGTGGTATTAACAGAGGCGAAATATTTTAGCGGGCAGTTTAATAGAAATCCGAAATATGATGGAGAAGTCCTTACTGATGGGCCAAACGTTGGATCCACCACTAGTGACGTACCTTCAGTTCTAAGTTTCTAGTGATGCACTGCAACTCATTTGGAACAAAATTTGCAGCACTTGGATCCGCCGGATGCTACCATCACATACATTTTGTGCTCCCATTACTCCTCTTCGTGGTGGTGTCGGGGTCTCTTTCTATATGCCAGACTCTAACATCTAGGTTTCCTTCCTCGGATCAATTTATCATCTGTTCCATAGAGGTAGTCACGAGGCCGAGGCGGGTTGTGGGAGGTGGTGGCCGCAAGACCGCGAACAACGAGTGGACGTGTGGTCGTGGGGTGCGAGGTCGTGAGACGTGGGGAGCAATTGGATGGAGTGATTTGTCAAGGAATACCTAGCCGGGTAGGCCCACGAAGAGAGGCGACCCACAAGATCAGGGTGGAGTACGTTTGGCTTATCGCTGCCCCTCTCCATGGGATTACACATGACAAGGTGGCCGGGCTTGAGATCTAGTTCAATCGACTCAATGCGAGTTGGTAGATAAGACGGTGACTCAACTTGGAAGACAGGGTGAAAAATATGCTGACTCCAAGTAGGACATCAGCCCCGAGCCAACTCGGGGCATAGTTCTGTAACCCTAAGCCAACCGTGTATGCGTATATAAGGCCGGCAGAGCATGTTCAAGGACAAGAAAAATCTTGATTCCACAATAGCCATAGAGCGATCTTGTAACCGAGACATAAATCAATACAATGAACCAGGAGTAGGTCGATCTTTACCTCCACGGTGAGGGCAGAAGCTAGGTACATCGTGTGTACCAATCTAGTCCCTGATTTTTTTTACTCGCCTAACTCCACACCTCATGTAAGCCACCCCCATATGTCGTCTCAACCCTACAACAATGGTGCAGGCGGGCATGCATGCCGACGACCGATAGCGAGCGACCCTATGGTTGCAGGAACTAGACGGTGGCAATGGTGGGTAGAGTCATGGAGGGCGTCACGCGAGTGCAGGGGATGGGAGATCGTCGGGTGGGGGAGAGCTGGAGGTGCAAAATCTAGGTATGCAACTCAATATAGGATAAACATGACATATCTATCTATGCTACTAGTAGGAAACTAAGAACAATCTCTTACAGTGAAGATAAGTGAGCATACGACACCGTTTTGGTTGCAATCTCGGCGCTGATACTCACGAGGGAGTATCTTTTTAGGGAACGTCGGAACGAGGGGGGGTCGATCATTATAACACAGTGAAGTAGTCGAAATAGACATTCGCAACAACGCCGGTGAAGAAGTCTGGTCGTGCAAAATGTGTATTCCCGAGAAAGCTTATCGACTCTTTTCCTTTGTCACCTTTAGGTCTTCTCCACCCCGCTTCTCGGGTGCACTGCGAACCAGGATATGTCAACCTTTTGCATCCACTGATGCACAAAGACATGATCAACGGATTACTTACAGAGACAATAACCTAACCATAGATATACTTTGCGCCAGATGAATTCAACACATACACAATCTCTCTCTCCCTTGATGATAGCTCGATGTTTGTTCAAGAACTAATCATTGCATGCGGATAGCCATCGTCGTCGAGGACCAGGTGCAGTGCAGGATCAGCCGTACGATTCAAGGAACAAAGGAACATCCTTTCGTATACAAATGTTCAAGGGGGAACGCACTTGAACATGGACATCCCAAATCTAGCAGTCACAGTCAGAAACGTCAAGCAAATATGCTACCTGAAAACGTCGAACATACACAGCTGGAAATCGTAAGTTAAACGCCGTCCATTTCTTCAGAAGCTGTCAAGCAAATACCACATCTCCAGAGATGATCACTCAAACAGATATTGCCAATGAAGGATCTATATAGTTAACTAATGATACAAAGTAAGAAAAAGTAGACCATACGTGTCTGCGCCTACATATAATCTTCAGATTCGCCCGTAAGATATGGTGCGGCTGCACATGTGCACGCTAGCTACCCGCTTAATTCAGATGACCTTTTGCTGAGTCCCCTCCCTCCTGCAACGGATCAATCACTAGCAGTAATGCTATATATACACACACAGAAACATCACAAGATCATCACACAGTTAGCCATCAAAACCAAATCTCTCAGACACTGAAAAAAACGAACAAACACACACAAGCAGGAACACACAGTTTCCAGACTAGAAGCTCGCCTACGTGCAGATAAGCTCGTCAGATTTGTAGGGGCATCCATCGACAGTTATCGATATGGCACCAGCTCCAGCTCAAGCTATCGCGGTGGCGTTGCTCGCGTTCGCCTGCTGTGGTTTGGCCGTGGCCGCGGACAAAGCACCGATCAAATGGCTGAGGGCGCACGCGACGTTCTACGGCGGCGCCGACGCCTCTGGCACCATGGGTGGAGCTTGCGGTACGGCAACCTGTACTCGGCAGGGTACGGCACACGGACGGCTGCGCTGAGCACGGTGCTGTTCGACGGCGGCGCCTCGTGCGGGCAGTGCTACAAGATCGCGTGTGACCGCAAGCTGGCGGACCCGGCGTTCTGCAAGCCCGGGGTCACGGTGACCGTCACGGCCACGAACCTCTGCCCGCCTAACGACGCGCTCCCGAGCGACAATGGCGGATGGTGCAACCTGCCGCGCCAACACTTCGACATGGCGCAGCCGGCCTGGGAGAAGATCGGCGTCTATAAGGGTGGCATCATCCCCGTCATGTACCAGAGGGTTCCCTGCGTGAGGAAGGGCGGGGTGCGGTTCAAGATCGTCGGGAAGGATTACTTCAACCTTGTTACTGTGATGAACGTCGCAACCGCCGGCTCGATCAAGTCCATGGATGTCAAGAGCTCTGGTTCAGATGATTGGTTGGCAATGTCCCGTAACTGGGGAGCAAATTGGCAGTCCCTAGTGCTTCTTTCCGGGGAAGCGCTCTCGTTTAGATTGACTAACACAGATGGGCAGACGGTTGAGTTCAAGGAGATTGTGCCAAGCGGATGGAAGTTTGGGCAAACATTTGCGAGCAAAATGCAGTTCAAGTGATCACTCTCAGCAGACCAATTCAGGACGTGACTGTTTATCACGCGGGAAATGGCTGAAATTAATTTATTGATGTGTGGTGTGCTCAATAACATTTATTATTTAAGCACCACTTGTGTATATACATATATGGATTGATTGGTTAGGGCATGTGCATCACACATTGTTGTATCTGTTTAACCTGTTGTATATATTTGTAATTTTATTAGTATGTTTGTATATATCGAATGAGAGCGATAACACCGATTTACCTTTAATTTACACGTTTGAACTATCTTGGATGCGCCAAGATGGTTTCTTCGAAATGGTATGTAAGGAATGGACATCGGTGACTACAGGAAGAACACCTATTGAGGAATGGCAAAATATAATTAGACATCTTAGACAATACCTACGTGGTTGGGCTAAGAACATGAGTGGGGAGTATAAGCAAAACAAGAGACAAGCTTTCGGCCCTAATTGATGAACTCGACATCAAGGCGGAATCCTCTCCTCTAAGCGTGGCCATGATGAAAGCCAAAAAGGAGGCAGAGGCCTACTTAGCTAATTTGAGGCGTGATGAAGAGTCCAAATGGGCTCAGCGTGCTAAAGTTAGACATATTAGAGAGGGTGGAGCAAACACAAAATACTTTCACTTAATTGCTAATGGTAAACATCGTAAAAAGAGAATTTTCAACTCGAACAAGATGAATGAACGAGTTGGGGAAGCAAATCTAAAAGTCTTTATTTCGGAATATTATAAGAAACTATTTGGTGCGCCGGTGCCAAATTATTTCTCTATGATAGAAGGTAGAACTGATGATATGCCCCAAATCTCCCAAACCAAAAATAGTATTCTTACTTCTGACTTTACGGAGAAGGAAGTTCTAGAGGCCATTTCAAAAATGGAGCATAATAAAGCTGTAACACCCCAATTTTCTTGGACTTAGAATTGTGGTGTTAAACTAGAATTTTCAAGAATAGCAAAAACACTTGTTTGATTTTAGCCAACTCTTGCCTGCTTGTTTTAATTAGTTTCTTTAGCCCAATAGTCTTGTTTTAAAACTTTTAGGATCACTTTTGAAAAACTTCTAGTTTAGAATTGAGTGGCCATGATCTTCATATTAGTTAGAACATAGCTAATCTAGATCCCTAGATTAAGCATCCCTTATGTTGTTTTGGAAATGCACCTCGACCATCTTATTCCTTGAAACTTCTATTTTTACTTATTGCTTGGTTTCATTGTTTGAAAACTTGGTTTAGCACAAAACCATCTAGGTTTTTAGACCTACTCAAAACAGTGACCATTTGGTCATTTTCACAACTTGCTTGTTTTTATAAATTCTTTCTTCATTCTTTTAGCATTGCAAACTTTTGCTTCACCTCAATTAGATCATCACTCTCATGTTTGTGCTTAGCTCCTTGTGTTGACTTAGTTTAGACTTGTTAGTTTATTTAGTAAAACAAACTAGTGTCAACTTAGAACCCTAAATCTAACAAAAACCAGTCCCTCTCTCTCACCTTCAACCACCTCTCTCACCTCTGACCAGAGAGAGTGTCCTAGTCAGCTAGGACCCACGTGTCATACCCCCATCACCTCTCTTCTCCACTCATCACTCACTCTCCTCCACCGTGGCCAATGGGAGCTCACTCCCCTCTCTCCCTACTGGCCAAGACACGTCCTCCCGACCATCTCCACCTGCCCACTCCCTCACCGCCCATCCCAGCCAGTAGCATCGCCCCTCTCCCTCTCTTTTGCTCCCTCCCCACCGAAACCCTAGAAAACTACCCCCCCCCCCCCGTCCTAACCCGAGCTGTGCTCATCCCACTGCCCTCACTCTCCCCCCATAGACGCACACCAACCCTCTCTCCTTCCCCACGAAGCCACGCTCGAGCCCGAGTTCTCTGCTTCCCGGAAAACGAGGTTTTCAACACGGCCACCGCCGGCGTCGAGCAACAATTGCCGGCGATTCTTCCCTCCATTCCCCGCCATTTTTGGCCCAAGAAGCTCCCCTTGTCGAGGCCTAACTCCCCCCTTCTCTCGTTTGCCCAGGCTCGCTGTGGAGCTCGCCGCCGTCATCCACCCAAAGAAGCACGCCGCCGTCGCCGCCATGGATTCCGGCCACCTCCGTTGACGCCGTATGCGCCCGCGCCCCTCCCTCGACCTACTCCACCTCCCGCAACCCTCCGCCGCTGCATGCAGAGCCCCTAGGTGAGCAAACCCGCCGCCACCATTTTTCCCGACCTCGGGCTCGCTCCCGCGCCGTCACGATGGAGGCGATGTAGGGGAGCCGTCGATCTGCGGATCGACGGCCCAGTTTGAATCCCGCGTCGCGGGCTATCTACCGCGCACAGCGCTGCGCCGCGCGAGCAGAGGGGCTGGCCCAGCTCGCCCCGCAGGCCAGATCTGTGCTGGCCTCGGCCAGATCCGGCCCATGCGTAGCACATTTCTTTTTTTCACCCGTAGCTTTTATTCTTTTCTGTTTCTGTTTATTGTTTGTGTTTAGTTTAATTAGTTTGTATTAGATCTGTTGATGCATGTTACTTAGGAGTATTTTTAGTGGATACTTTGGTGTTTTCCTAAAACATGCAGATCTAGTTTGGTTAAAAAATAAAAGTTATTTTGTGTTGCACATTTAGTCTTGTAGAAAGTATGCATTTCACTCTTTTTAGGATATCTTGAGCTAGGAGTGTCCTTTTGGAGTAAATCCAATTTGTGCAGAAAGATAAAATTCATATCTTTATGTAGAATATACTTTTGCTTGCAGGAGTTTCCTAAAAATAGAGTTAGAGTCTTTTTAGTTTCAGGACCAGCAACACTTGGGGCATTTTTAGCTCTCAAATGGAAAGTGTTTTGGGTGCAGATCCAATTTTCCTAGTTTAGTATGACTTCTAGAAGTACTGTGTTAAAAGGGTTTAATTTTAGGAGCCTTATTTTAGGACTTGTGGATTTTCCCCCAAAACAGCAACTTTGTTGCTACTAAAAGTTCCATTTTTATTGTTTGTCTTTGATTGTTTATGTTTAGGATTGTCTTAGACTTCTTGTCCAGAGGTTGTTTGTAAGTTGAAATGATTGCTGTTTTGTTTATTTACTTTAGATTGTTGTCAACCTGCTTCTTAGAGTGACGGTAGTTCCGTTTATTTTTCCGGTACATTAGAACCGCAAGAGGAGGAGTAGTACGTGGAAATGGAACAGGTTTACGAAGAAGAACAAGATCAGGGACACTTTGCTGAGCAAGGCAAGCCACCTCAACACCCTATTAAACTCCTACTATTTATACAAAGCATGTTTTGTTTTCAAAATAAAATATTGCATGTGTTATTTCTTCTGTGGCATTTTGCCACCCCAAAACTATTTTTCAAAATTATTGTTTGGCGAAAGATATATCTACTAGTATATAATAGGTTTTATAATAATAAGGCTTTACTTGAGAAGCCTTCTGTTGAAGGTGCTATCAAGAAAATTATATTTTCTAGTAGTGTATCTGTATACCCTCATCTCAAAACTTTAGGATGGGAGCCCGATTTTGATAAAATGTTTTCGCAGAAAAACCCGAGTCGCTGGGAGCGATCGGCGAGAAAGTGTTTTTATAAAACCCATGTTGCTGGGAGCAAATGGAGATGCTTATGAAAACCCGAAGTGCTGGGAGCATTCAGAGAATTTGCGAAAACCCGAGCTGCTGGGAGCAGTCGGAGGTGGAGGTGTTTTGTAAAAAACAAAGTACAGCCCTAGCGGCCGCCCGAACAATTAACCCGTGCAACCACATTACTTGAGATGGGTAGGGCTTAGCCGGAAGCTTGTCCACTTTAGTACGGAGGATCTCATACTCTATAAGGGCAAGGCCCTCGAAGCCGGGTTGCCGTCTGTACGAGGCAATACACATGTGGGGAGATCCGCGCCGGACGATTACGTTGGGTCCCCTGCCGTGGCGGTGTGGCGTCCCGGGAGAGACCAGGGGTCTAGTGGAGCACACGGTGCCGAGGGGAACAAACCTAACGAGAGTTCCCTGTACTAGTGTGGACATAGTGAAAAGCTTTGATCTGGTTATCCGAACCCCCGCATACTGTCGTATGGCGGGCCGTAGCTGAACACGGCGAATGACCGTTTGGTGTGGTGAAAGTGCACCACCTCTGCAGAGTGTAAAACTATTCGAATAGCCGTGTCCGCGGTCATGGACGGTTAGAAAGGCCACCGATCTAGGCATATGGGCAAGTTTTATGTTTTCAAAAGAAAAGTGGTCACTCGGTGGAAACAAGGAGGCATCAAGATGGTACCTGGGAGGTACGGCTAGACAGAAGATGGTTGGTCTCGGGAAGACAACCCAGTCTGATCTCGTGGAAAGAAAAAGGGGTATCCCCATCCTAGTGTCTTTGAAAAGTTTTACAAAGTGTTTTACAAAAATGTGGAAATAGTGCATGCTATTTCTACAAGAGAGAATTCTATCTCTAAATGTTTTGTTTCACAAGGATATAGAGATGTTGTAATCTCTATGTCTAAAAGCATCGTTTGCAAAAACTAAGCCCTATAGCAATATATAGCAGCTATCCCAGTTTTCGAAAACGTTTTTGCATTACCATGAAAACTTAAACCTTGAGGTGGTATTGCGAGTATGTAATTGTACTCATATGGCTGTGTCCCTGGATATTCAAACGTCCAGATTACGGCGAGGAGGTCTACGCCGAGGAGGAAGAGTATGCCGACGACTACGCCGCTTAGCTGTCACCGGTCAACTGCACTTGTGGGATGGCGTCCGTTGGAGACGAGGGCCGACGCTAGTGATACGTCTCCAACGTATCTATAATTTCTGATGTTCGATGCTTATATTATACCATTTGCTACATGTTTTATATATACACTTCATATCACTTTTATGCATTTTCTGGGACTATCCTATTAACAAGATGCCACAGTGCCAGTTCCCTGTTTTCTGCTGTTTTTGGTTTCAGAAAAGTACTTCTGCGAATATTCTCGGAATTGCACGAAACAAAAAGCCACGTCCCTATTTTTCCAGCACCGTCACGGAGTCCGAAGGAGAGACGAAGGAGGGCGCCGAGGTGGCCAAACCACACCCAGGCGCGGGTGGGCCCCCTGCCGCGCCACCAGGTGGTGTGGGCCCCTCGAGCCTCCACCGACGTTGCCCCTTCGCCTATATATTGCCTCAGACGCGAAAACCCTAAGATACCAAGTCATATTTCCAGAAGAGTTCCGCAGCGCCGCCGCCATCGACGACAAGTTTCGGGGGACAGAATCTCTGTTCCGGCACGCTGCCGGGACGGGGAATTGCCCCCGGAGTCATCTCCATCGACACCACCGCCATCTTCATCGCCGCTGCTGACTCCCATGATGAGGAGGGAGTAGTTCTCCCCCGAGGCTGAGGGCTCTACCGGTAGCTATGTGGTTCACCTCTCTCTCACATGGTGTGATCTTTATGTGATCATGTGTATTGCTAGTATCGCTGAATACATTAATAATGTTTATGCTACTCAAGTGATTTTGTCTAGTTTCTGGAGTCATTGTGACAACACGGTATCAAGGTGACAGTGTGGGTACTTGTGTGACTCTATGAATAATTTAGACATTTATCATGGCTTATTCTTGGGAATTGTGGTGTTTGTTTACTCAGACTTTGAGGTGTGCTTTTGCAGCCCTACGCATAGTACTCTTGCTTCATCAAGAAGGAGAATGATCCCGAGCAGTATTTACTTGTGTTCAGTTGTGCTAATCTAGTTGAATATGTATATGTTACTCTTTATCTATTATGCACTCTAGAGGTTACTTTAATATGAACTCCGGTACTCTCCACGGTGTAAAGGTGACAGTGTGTGCACCGTGTGTGATTCCTTTATGACGTTGTGGCGCTTGTTTACTCCGGCTTGAGGTGTGCTTTTGTAGCCCTACACAATGAATGGTGTTTGTTATCCAACAAGAGAGTGTTTAAGAGTAGCTTTTATTTATTCAATTATGAGATCATTGTTGAGAGTGTCCACTAGTGAAAGTATGATCCCTAGGCCTTGTTTCTAAGCATTGAAACACCGTTTACAACAAGTTCTGCTACATGTTTGCTTGCTGCCATTTTTATTCCAGATTGCAATTACTACTTGCAATCATCCATATCACTTGTATTTCACTATCTCTTCGCCGAACTAGTGCACCTATACATCTGACAAATGTATTGGGTGTGTTGGGGACACAAGAGACTTCTTGTATCTTAATTGCAGGGTTGCTTGAGAGGGATATCTTTGACCTCTACCTCCCTGAGTTCGATAAACCTTGGGTGATTCACTTAAGGGAAACTTGCTGCTGTTCTACAAACCTCTGCTCTTGGAGGCCCAACACTGTCTACAGGAATAGAAGCGTGCGTAGACATCAGCTAGCCACGAGCTTCCGCTGTATCGTAGTTAATTCCGTCCTGCGCGACGATGATTTACAGACTTGGTCATGTGACCATTAAGTATTGTAAGACTTGTATTCGTACGACTTGAATGATGTAACTCTTGATACCATGTTGGTTATGTGATTGCGATGCACTTATCATTGGGATCGTGATCTGTTTACATAACGTGGACATCTCGGATTTCGGTCTGAGGGGTCCTTACAAAAGCCCCAGGACCAGACGGGTACCCTGCGGAGTTTTATCAGTAGTTTTGGGAGTGATTAAAAATGACCTTATGGCTCTTTTTGCTCAGTTACAAACGGGAGAGCTGCCTTTATTCAAACTAAATTATGGGGTGATCACACTTCTGCCTAAAAAAGAAGACGCAAGTAGAATAGAGCAATATCGGCCTATTTGTCTTCTTAACGTTAGTTTCAAGATTTTCACTAAGGTGGGCACTAACAGAGTCACTACGGTTGCTCAAAAGGTAGTTAGACCATCCCAGTCCGCATTTATGCCCGGCAGAAATATTCTCGAGGGAGTAGTCGTACTCCACGAGACTATCCATGAACTTCATAGGAAGAAAATGGATGGAGTGCTTTTCAAAATCGATTTCGAGAAGGCGTATGACAAGGTTAAGGGGTATTTTTTACAACAAACCCTACGCATGAAAGGTTTCTCACCTAAGTGGTGCGAATGGATTGCTAGGTTTGTACAAGGGGGAAGTGTGGGCGTTAAAGTAAATGATGACATCGGTCACTATTTTCAAACTTTGAAAGGGTTACGCCAAGGGACCCTTTATCCCCTATTCTATTTAATCTTGTCGCGGATATGCTAGCGATTTTGATTTCTCGGGCTAAGGAGGATGGTCAAGTGGGTGGATTGGTACCTCATCTTGTCGAGGGTGGAGTATCAATTCTTCAATATGCTGACGATACGATCCTATTTCTTGAACACGATCTAGCGAAGGCCGTGAACATGAAAGTAATTTTATCCATATTCGAGCAACTATCTAGGTTAAAGATCAATTTCCATAAAGGTGAGATATATTGTTTCGGAAGAGCAAAAGAATCACAAAGGGAATATTGACATATTTTTGGGTGTACGAGCGGTACATTACCATTTAAATAGCTTGGTATTCCGATTCATTATAGAAAACTACTGAATAAGGAATGGAAAAGGGTTAAAGATAGATTTGAAAAAAAACTAGGAGCCTGGATTGGGAAGATGCTCTCATACGGAGATCGTTTAGTCCTAATTAATTCCGTCCTGCGACGATGATTTACAGACTTGGTCATGTGATCATTAAGTATTGTAAGACTTTTATTCGTACGACTTGATTTATGTAACTCTTGATACCATGTTGGTTATGTGATTGCGATGCACTGATTATTGGGATCGTGATCTGTTTACATAACGTGGACATCTCGGATTTCGGTCTGAGGGGCCCTTACAGACTTGGTATCGGAGCCATCGTTGACCTTAGGAGACTTTAGCTAGGTTGGGCGTCGAGGACACGCAAAAATGTTTTTCCTTAAAAACTTAGGAAAGGTGTCTAAAATGCGGAATATACTGCTGTATCCTCTCCCCTCTATTTTAACTACTATAAATAATTATACTTGTTCTAATTATTCTTTTGTTACTACCTAAAATTTTGCACACCGATCACTAATTAAACCCTCATTTTAATTTTGTGTAGATGGCCGACGGGTTCACGACGAGTATCCAGCTGGGAGCGCTACCTACCCAGGGAGTTACGCCGCTGTTCCAGACCGAGCTGCTCGAGCTGACCAGGCTTCTGCATCGCCCCCTTCCTGAGTTGCGAGGAGGACGCGCTCTTCCGTTAGCTGGAGAGGAGCTGTCCTGGAGGGTGAGGTGCACCCTTAAGAGCCCGCTTGTGCCACCGTCTGCTGAGGAGCTGACAGAGGAGGCTATCGAGCCCACTCAGACAGGAGCTACTTCGACCGTCCTGCAGCTGGCGCTCGCCCGCTTGGTACACCACCACCGTGCCGAGCTGGTCGGCACCCGCTTCGAGTTCTTCGAGAGACGTGACGATCAGGGCCACTCTATGCCCTTGCGCCCCCATCCCATCTTTTGGCTGTACGTGGAGGATTTGGGGATCCTTCTGGAGTACACTCAGCACCGGCTGGCCCACAGCCGTATGGAGAGCGACCTTCGTCGTATGCAGTACGTCAACGCGGAGAGCCGCGTTACGGAGACCGAGCAGGAAACTGAGGCCGTGGAGGCGCAGCTACAGGAGACCCAGGACAAGCTGAAGACTGCATAGGAGAAGCTTGCGGCCACTGAGGAGCGCCTGAGGAGGTCCCGGACAGCGCTAGGGAAGGCGCGACAGGAGACCCGTCGCTTCCAGGCTCGCTTCAGGACCGCCCGGTACTGGCAGCTCAACCTCGCGCGTAGGGTTGACGACCTCGATGCTACTGTTCAGATCTGTGAAGCTCGGATTGCTGAGTTAGAGGAGGAGCTTGAGGAGTTGCGCAAGGAGAACGACGATCTCCTACCCGACGACGAGGATCCTATGGAGGATATGGACGTGGAGCGGGAGAGTGAGCAGGAGGACGACGACCTCCGTGACGACATTGACGCTGACTCGGAGCTAGTTATGTCCGAGGAGGAGGACCCTGACGAGCCCCCTTTCTACGGCGACACACCTACCTCACCTGACGCCCCCGTCACAGGCGAGTAGGTACCCCGAGTAGTTCTTTTGAGTTAGAACCACCCTGTCGCGAGCCAGAGTATGTTGCGATCGTGTGGTTTTGTGTCATGAGAGTGGTAGCTTTGATGTGTAAGACGATGGTTGTGTTAGGTCTTGTATTAGTGAACTCATGATTGTTGTTATTGAGACCTTGCTATCGAGTTAGTTATCCCATTTATGTTGTATGTTTTCCATGTGCTTTTGCATTCTGTTCATACTTGCTTGAGTTGCATGTTTTTGTTTATCTTAAAGGTTTTAATTAGTGGTTTGTTTGAGGTTTTAATTCTGCCTTCCTCTAACTTCAGTATGGCGAGAGATCCACCACCACCACCCGAACCCACTATGGCCCAGATGTTGCGCATGTTCATGGAAGACCGCGAGGCCGCTCGTGCCGAGAGGACCGCAAACCTCGCCACCCAGCAGCACCTGGCTCAGATCGCCATCAACCCTAATGGCGGCAATGGCGGCAATGGCAACGATGAGGGCCGTTCCAAGCTGCGAGACTTCCAGAACACTAATCCCCCGGTGTTCTCTCAGAGGGTGGATCCTCTGGCCGCCGATGACTGGCTCCGTACCATTGAGAACAACTTAGTGGTCGCCCAAGTTGGCGACAATGAGAAGGTGGTTTATGCTACCCACTATCTCTCAGGAACCGCCAGAGCATGGTGGGAATCAATCAAGGCACTGCTACCACCCGATGAAGTCGTGACCTGGGAAGCTTTCAAGACCAAGTTTCAGAAGCGCTATGTGTTGGTCAAGTCAACATCATGCGTGAGAAGTTTCTGCAGCTGAAGCAGAGAGGTATGTCAGTGGGTGAATATCTGGAGAAGTTCACCACCTTGGCAAGGTATGCGCCTCCGACACTTACACGGAGGAGAAAAGGAAATAGAGGTTCCTGAATGGGCTGCATGATGAAATGCAATGCATCCTGGTGGTGATGCCCTTCAATGATCTGGAGTCTCTGGCTGATGCAGCCATCATGATGGAGCACAAGCGCAAAGCGTCCTATGACAACCGCACGCGCCGGCATATGATGCAGCAAGGCAGCAGCAGCGGCAGTAACAACAACAGCAACCAGCGTCTGCGCCCCTCAGCTCCACCCAAACCATCATACCCGCTGCCGCGACCTGCTTACCCGCCATCAAAGCCCCCGTCGTATGCACCCTGTCCGAACTACCCCGCTCGCCCACCTGTTCCTCGCCCTGGAGGCGGTTACAACCCTAGACTCAGTTCTAGCCGACCGCCAGCTCCAAGACCCACAGGAGGCTGCTTTGCCTGTGGACAGCCTGGACATTACTCAAGGGACTGCCCCACCAAGCAGCCAGCTGACAACCGCCCCAATGCGACCAAGATGAACCAGGGATCAGTTCGACCCCCTGGAGGAAAAGCTCCTTACCCGAAGAAGTCGGGGCACATGGCAAGGGGACATCTGAATCACATTAGCGCTGAAGAAGCGCAGGAGGCACCCGAGCTGGTGATGGGTACGTTTCCTGTCAACTCCGTACCTGCTACCGTTTTGTTTGATTCCAGAGCATCCCACTCATTTGTTACCGAACCATTTGTTAAGAAAAGTGGAATGGTCCCAACTTTGATGCGCCGCCCTATGTTAGTGCAAATCCCTGGAGCCACGACAAGGGCTAACCTTGCCTGCAGGGAGACTCCTGTGGACATCCAGGGAGCCCGATTCCACGCAGACCTTGTGGTTTTGGGAAAACAAGGAATAGAAGTGGTCTTAGGAATGGACTGGATGGCAGTAAACCGTGGAGTCATAGATTGCAACACAAAATCTATCTCTCTAACCAGCCCGGAAGGAGTTGAAGTTGTGCACACTTCGTCACTACACTCCTTGTTAGGACACTTCCATAAGAGTGTAGCTGAGCCTGCCCGGGAGGAAGTACCAGTAGTTTGTGAGTATCCCGATGTGTTTCCCGGAGAGCTACCCGGTATGCCACCTGATCGGGATATCGAGTTCATCATTGAGTTAGTTCCTGGAACTGGACCCATAGCTCAGAAGCCTTACCGCATGAATCCCCAAGAATTAGAAGAATTGAAGAAGCAGTTGGATGACATGCTTAGGAAGGGTCTGATTCGCCCCAGTGCCTCTCCATGGGGATCTCCAGTTATCTTTGTGGACAAAAGAGACGGTACCACTCGCTTATGTGTGGATTACCGGAAGCTAAATGACATGACCATCAAAAACAAATACCCCCTTCCCAAGATTGAGGATCTGTTTGATCAACTCAATGGAGCTCGAGTCTTTTCTAAGATCGATCTCCGCACCGGTTACCACCAACTGAAAGTAAGGGAGACAGACATTCCGAAGACAGCCTTCACCACTCGTTACGGATTGTTTGAGTCCACCGTAATGACCTTTGGCCTGACCAATGCCCCAGCCTACTTCATGAATCTCATGAATAAAGTGTTCATGGACTATCTGGACAAGTTCGTAGTGGTTTTCATCGATGACATCCTGATTTACTCCAAATCAGAAGAAGAGCATGAAGAACATCTGAGATTAGTTCTAGGCACCCTTCGTGAACACCAGCTTTATGCCAAGTTTAGCAAATGTCAGTTCTGGCTTAAGGAAGTGGCATTCCTTGGGCATGTTATCTCAGCCGGTGGAATATCTGTTGACCCCACTCACATCAAGTCTATCCTTGACCGAGAAGCTCCCAAAAACCAAACAGAAGTGAGATCTTTTCTCGGATTAGCGGGATATTACCGCAAATTCGTTGAGGGATTCTCAAGCATTGCCAAATCCCTCACCCAGCTATTGAAGAAAGACAAGAAGTTTGAATGGACCGACAAGTGCGAGGAAAGCTTCCAGGAGCTGAAGAGGAGATTAACGACCGCACCCATTCTGACCATGCCTGATGTGACCAAGTATTTTGTCGTGTATTGCGATGCCTCCAAGCTTGGACTAGGTTGTGTCCTCATGCAAGAGGGCAAGGTGATCTCTTATTCCTCGCGACAGCTCCGCAAGCACGAGCAGAACTACCCCACCCATGACCTAGAACTTGCTGCTGTAGTTCACGCACTCAAGGCCTGGCGCCACTTTTTGATGGGCAACCGTTGTGATATTTACACTGACCACAAGAGCCTGAAGTATATCTTCACCCAACGGGAGTTAAATATGAGGCAGCGTAGATGGATAGAGCTCATCAAAGATTATGACCTAGACATCCATTACCACCCCGGAAAAGCCAATGTTGTAGCTGATGACCTTAGTCGTCATCCGTGTTCTTTCAACGCCATGATCAAGACCCGACAACCAGAACTTTGGGAGGAACTGGACAAGATGGGCATTGAAGTAGTTAGTTATGGGGCTGTGGATCAACTCATGTTGCAGCCCACATTGTGGGATCAGATCAAGAAGACGCAGAAGGGTCATGAGAGTATTGAAGGCATCAAGCGTAGGATGGAAAAGGAAGAAGTTTCCGGGTTCACCATAGACCCCGAGGGCACTCTCTGGTATGAAGGCTGCATCTGCGTGCCATCTGACCACAACTTGAAGCAGCTGATTATGAAGGAAGCCCACGAGACCTTATACTCCATCCACCCCGGTGGAACCAAGATGTACCAGGATCTCAAAGAGAAGTTTTGGTGGCATGGCATGAAGCGAGAGATTGCATT
The DNA here is from genome assembly GCA_947311845.1 of Poa pratensis. Taxonomy (NCBI): domain Eukaryota; kingdom Viridiplantae; phylum Streptophyta; class Magnoliopsida; order Poales; family Poaceae; genus Poa; species Poa pratensis. Next base: position 68,747,286 of record CAMZMU010000042.1, read on the forward strand.
CTTCGTTCAGAATTGTGATATTTATCAAAGAGTCAAGGCCGAAGACCAGCGACCTGCCGGACTACTCCAACCGCCCAAGTTGCCCGAATGGAAGTGGGATGAAGTTGGTATGGACTTTATCACAGGCTTACCCCGATCCAATCGAGGGAATGACGCCATTTGGGTCATTGTGGACAGGCTCACCAAAGTTGCTCACTTCATTCCTGTCCACACCACCCACCGTTCTGACCAACTAGCCGATCTATATATGTCCCGTATCGTCAGCCTTCATGGAATCCCCAAGACGATTGTGTCTGATAGAGGAAACCAATTCACCTCTCGTTTCTGGATCAAGCTTCAGGAAGAACTTGGGACAAAGCTCTTTTTCAGTACCGCCTATCACCCCCAGACAGGAGGACAGACAGAGAGAGTAAATCAAATCCTTGAAGATATGCTTAGAGCCTGCGTGTTAGCTTATGGATCCAAGTGGGAGGATTGTCTGCCGTTCGCTGAATTCTCCTAGAACAACAGTTACTAAGCCAGCCTGAAGATGGCACCCTTCGAAGCTCTGTATGGGCGTAAATGTCGTACCCCCTTGAACTGGTCACAGTCAGGAGATAGTCAAGTTTTCGGAGTCGATACCCTGCGAGAAGCTGAAGAACAAGTCCAACTAATCCGTGACCGTCTCAAAGCTGCTCAGTCCAGGCCGAAAAGTTACGCCGTTCCAGAGGCGTGACTTATGTTTCAAGACCGGCGACATGGTGTTCCTGCGTGTTACTCCACTCAAAGGGATGCAGCGCTTTCACGTCCGGGGAAAGCTTGCGCCCCGCTACATCGGCCCTTTTAAGGTTCTCTGCCGACGCGGAGAAGTATCTTATAAACTAGATTTACCCCCTCACATGTCCGAGTTTCATGATGTGTTTCACGTATCACTACTCCGGAAGTGCCTGCAAGTCCCTAGCGCTACACACTCATATCAGGAAGTGGACCACCACACTATAGACCTCAACCACGACCTCACTTACCGAGAAAGACCACTCCGGGTGCTTGAGGAAGATATCCGTCTGACCCGTAGACGCAAGATCAGATTCCTGAAAGTCCAGTGGAGCAACCACTCAGAAGAAGTAGCCACTTGGGAGCGTGAAGATTACCTAGAAAGGGAATTTCCTGGTTTCCTTTCCTCTTCAACTCCGGAATCTCGAGGACGAGATTCTCCTAAGGGGGGAAGGTCTGTAACACCCCAATTTTCTTGGACTTAGAATTGTGGTGTTAAACTAGAATTTTCAAGAATAGCAAAAACTCTTGTTTGATTTTAGTCAACTCTTGCCTGCTTGTTTTAATTGGTTTCTTTAGCCCAATAGTCTTGTTTTAAAACTTTTAGGATCACTTTTGAAAAACTTCTAGTTTAGAATTGAGTGGCCATGATCTTCATGTTAGTTAGAACATAGCTAATCTAGAGCCCTAGATTAAGCAACCCTTATGTTGTTTTTGAAATGCACCTCGACCATCTTATTCCTTGAAACTTCTATTTTTAGTTATTGCTTGGTCTCATTGTTTGAAAACTTGGTTTAGCACAAAACCATCTAGGTTTTTAGACCTACTCAAAACAGTGACCATTTGGTCATTTTTCACAACTTGCTTGTTTAAAAAAATTCTTTCTTCATTCTTTTAGCGTTGCAAACTTTTGCTTCACCTCAATTAGATCATCACTCTCATGTTTGTGCTTAGCTCCTTGTGTTGACTTAGTTTAGACTTGTTAGTTTATTTAGTAAAACAAATTAGTGTCAACTTAGAACCCTAAATCTAACAAAAACCAGTCCCTCTCTCTCACCTTCAACCACCTCTCTCACCTCTGACCAGAGAGAGTGTCCTAGTCAGCTAGGACCCACGTGTCATACCCCCATCACCTCTCTTCTCCACTCATCACTCACTCTCCTCCACCGTGGCCATTGGGAGCTCACTCCCCTCTCTCCCTACTGGCCAAGACACGTCCTCCTGACCATCTCCACCCTGCCCACTCCCTCACCGCCCATCCCAGCCAGTAGCATCGCCCCTCTCCCTCTGTTTTGCTCCCTCCCCACCGAAACCCTAGAAAACTACCCCCTGTCCTAACCTCGGCTGTGCTCATCCCACTGCCCTCACTCTCCCCCCATAGACGCACACCAACCCTCTCTCCTTCCCCACGAAGCCACGCTCGAGCCTGAGTTCTCTGCTTCCCGAAAAACGAGGTTTTCAACACGGCCACCGCCGGCGTCGAGCAACAATTGCCGGCGATTCTTCCCTCCATTCCCCGCCATTTTTGGCCCAAGAAGCTCCCCTTGTCGAGGCCTAACTCCCCCCCTTCTCTCGTTTGCCCAGGCTCGCTGTGGAGCTCGCCGCCGTCATCCACCCAAAGAAGCACGCCGCCGTCGCCGCCATGGATTCCGGCCACCTCCGTTGACGCCGTATGCGCCCGCGCCCCTCCCTCGACCTACTCCACCTCCCGCAACCCTCCGCCGCTGCATGCAGAGCCCCTAGGTGAGCAAACCCGCCGCCACCATTTTTCCCGACCTCGGGCTCGCTCCCGCGCCGTCACGATGGAGGCGATGTAGGGGAGCCGTCGATCTGCGGATCGACGGCCCAGTTTGAATCCCGCGTCGCGGGCTATCTACCGCGCACAGCGCTGTGCCGCGCGAGCAGAGGGGCTGGCCCAGCTCGCCCCGCAGGCCAGATCTGTGCTGGCCTCGGCCAGATCCGGCCCATGCGTAGCACATTTCTTTTTTTCACCCGTAGCTTTTATTCTTTTCTGTTTCTGTTTATTGTTTGTGTTTAGTTTAATTAGTTTGTATTAGATCTGTTGATGCATGTTACTTAGGAGTATTTTTAGTGGATACTTTGGTGTTTTCCTAAAACATGCAGAGCTAGTTTGGTTAAAAAATAAAAGTTATTTTGTGTTGCACATTTAGTCTTGTAGAAAGTATGCATTTCACTCTTTTTAGGATATCTTGAGCTAGGAGTGTCCTTTTGGAGTAAATCCAATTTGTGCAGAAAGATAAAATTCATATCTTTATGTAGAATATACTTTTGCTTGCAGGAGTTTCCTAAAAATAGAGTTAGAGTCTTTTTAGTTTCAGGACCAGCAACACTTGGGGCATTTTTAGCTCTCAAATGGAAAGTGTTTTGGGTGCAGATCCAATTTTCCTAGTTTAGTATGACTTCTAGAAGTACTGTGTTAAAAGGGTTTAATTTTAGGAGCCTTATTTTAGGACTTGTGGATTTTCCCCAAAACAGCAACTTTGTTGCTACTAAAAGTTCCATTTTTATTGTTTGTCTTTGATTGTTTATGTTTAGGATTGTCTTAGACTTCTTGTCCAGAGGTTGTTTGTAAGTTGAAATGATTGCTGTTTTGTTTATTTACTTTAGATTGTTGTCAACCTGCTTCTTAGAGTGACGGTAGTTCCGTTTATTTTTCCGGTACATTAGAACCGCAAGAGGAGGAGTAGTACGTGGAAATGGAACAGGTTTACGAAGAAGAACAAGATCAGGGACACTTTGCTGAGCAAGGCAAGCCACCTCAACACCCTATTAAACTCCTACTATTTATACAAAGCATGTTTTGTTTTCAAAATAAAATATTGCATGTGTTATTTCTTCTGTGGCATTTTGCCACCCCAAAACTATTTTTCAAAATTATTGTTTGGCGAAAGATATATCTACTAGTATATAATAGGTTTTATAATAATAAGGCTTTACTTGAGAAGCCTTCTGTTGAAGGTGCTATCAAGAAAATTATATTTTCTAGTAGTGTATCTGTATACCCTCATCTCAAAACTTTAGGATGGGAGCCCGATTTTGATAAAATGTTTTCGCAGAAAAACCCGAGTCGCTGGGAGCGATCGGCGAGAAAGTGTTTTTATAAAACCCATGTTGCCGGGAGCAAATGGTGATGCTTATGAAAACCCGAAGTGCTGGGAGCATTCGGAGAATTTTCGAAACCCGAGCTGCTGGGAGCAGTCGGAGGTGGAGGTGTTTTGGAAAAAATAAAGTACAGCCCTAGCGGCCGCCCGAACAATTAACCCGTGCAACCACATTACCTGAGATGGGTAGGGCTTAGCCGGAAGCTTGTCCACTCTAGTACGGAGGATCTCATACTCTATAAGGGCAAGGCCCTCGAAGCCGGGTTGCCGTCTGTACGAGGCAATACACATGCGGGGAGATCCGCGCCGGACGATTACGTTGGGTCCCCTGCCGTGGCGGTGTGGCGTCTCGGGAGAGACCAGGGGTCTAGTGGAGCACACGGTGCCGAGGGGAACAAACCTAACGGGAGTTCCCTGTACTAGTGTGGACATAGTGAAAATCTTTGATCTGGTTATCCGAACCCCCGCATACTGTCGTATGGCGGGCCGTGGCTGAACACGGCGGAATGACCGTTTGGTGTGGTGAAAGTGCACCACCTCTGCAGAGTGTAAAACTATTCGAATAGCCGTGTCCGCGGTCATGGACGGTTGGAAAGGCCACCGATCTAGGCGTATGGGCAAGTTTTATGTTTTCAAAAGAAAAGTGGTCACTCGGTGGAAACAAGGAGGCATCAAGATGGTACCTGGGAGGTACGACTTGAGAGAAGATGGTTGGTCTCGGGAAGACAACCCAGTCTCATCTCGTGGAAAGAAAAAGGGGTATCCCCATCCTAGTGTCTTTGAAAAGTTTTACAAAGTGTTCTACAAAAATGTGGAAATAGTGCATGCTATTTCTACAAGAGAGAATTCTATCTCTAAATGTTTTGTTTAACAAGGATATAGAGATGTTGTAATCTCTATGTCTAAAAGCATCGTTTGCAAAAACTAAGCCCTATAGCAATATATAGCAGCTATTCCAGTTTTCGAAAATGTTTTATTGCATTACCATGAAAAATTAAGCCTTGAGGTGGTATTGCGAGTACGTAATTGTACTCATATGGCTGTGTCCCTGGATATTCAATCGTCCAGATTGCGGCGAGGAGATCTACGCCGAGGAGGAAGAGTATGCCGACGACTACGCCGCTTAGCTGTCACCGGTCAACTGCACTTGTGGGATGTCGTCCGTTGGAGACGAGGGCCGACGCTAGCCACGAGCTTCCGCTGTATCGTAGTTAATTCTGTCCTGCGCGACGATGATTTACAGACTTGGTCATGTGACCATTAAGTATTGTAAGACTTTTATTCGTACGACTTGAATGATGTAACTCTTGATACCATGTTGGTTATGTGATTGCGATGCACTGATCATTGTGATCGTGATCTGTTTACATAACGTTGGATTTCGGTCTGAGGGGTCCTTACAAAAGCCCCAGGACCAGACGGGTTCCCGCGGAGTTTTATCAGCAGTTTTGGGGAGTGATTAAAAATGACCTTATGGCTCTTTTTGCTCAGTTACAAACGGGAGAGCTGCCTTTATTCAAACTAAATTATGGGGTGATCACACTTCTGCCTAAAAAAGAAGACGCAAGTAGAATAGAGCAATATCGGCCTATTTGTCTTCTTAACGTTAGTTTCAAGATTTTCACTAAGGTGGGCACTAACAGAGTTACTACGGTTGCTCAAAAGGTAGTTAGACCATCCCAGTCCGCATTTATGCCCGGCAGAAATATTCTCGAGGGAGTAGTCGTACTCCACGAGACTATCCATGAACTTCATAGGAAGAAAATGGATGGAGTGCTTTTCAAAATCGATTTCGAGAAGGCGTATGACAAGGTTAAGTGGTCTTTTTACAACAAACCCTACGCATGAAAGGTTTCTCACCTAAGTGGTGCGAATGGATTGCTAGGTTTGTACAAGGGGGAAGTGTGGGCGTTAAAGTAAATGATGACATCGGTCACTATTTTCAAACTTTGAAAGGGTTACGCCAAGGGGACCCTTTATCCCCTATTTTATTAATCTTGTCGCGGATATGCTAGCGATTTTGATTTCTCGGGCTAAGGAGGATGGTCAAGTGGGTGGATTGGTATCTCATCTTGTCGAGGGTGGAGTATCAATTCTTCAATATGCTGACGATACGATCCTATTTCTTGAACACGATCTAGCGAAGGCTGTGAACATGAAAGTAATTTTATCCATATTCGAGCAACTATCTGGGTTAAAGATCAATTTCCATAAAGGTGAGATATATTGTTTCGGAAAAGCAAAAGAATCACAAAGGGAATATCGACATATTTTTGGGTGTACGAGCGGTACATTACCATTTAAATACTTGGTATTCCGATTCATTATAGAAAACTACTGAATAAGGAATGGAAAATGGTTGAAGATAGATTTGAGAAAAAACTAGGAGCCTGGATTGGGAAGATGCTCTCATACGGATATCGTTTAGTCCTAATTAATTCAGTGCTAACTAGTTTGCCGATGTTTCTTTTATCTTTCTTTGAAATTCCTATTGGAGTTCGGAAAAGATTGGATTTTTATTGATCACGCTTCTTTTGGCAAAGTGATCAGAAGAAGAAGAAATATAGACTTACAAAATGGAACATAATTTGTCGACCAAAGGATCAGGGGGGTCTGGGCATAGAAGTTTTGTCAATTAAAAACAAGAGCCTTTTAGCGAAATGGCTGTTTAAGATGTTAACGGAGGACGGCGTTTGGCAAGAGCTTCTTTGCAACAAATACCTGAACGGTAAAACACTTGCACAAGCGGAAGCAAAACCAAGTGATTCCCTGTTTTGGAAAGGAATTATGGGGGTTAAGCAAGATTTTTTCTCACGTGGTTCTTTTATTGTCGGTAATGGTTTGCGAACCAGATTTTGGGAGGATTCATGGTTAGGCGACACCCGTTAGCTACCCAATACCCGACAATTTACAATATTGTGAGGCATAAAAACGTTTTAGTCGCACAAGTGCTAAACACGAACCCACTTAACATACAGTTTAGACGTGCTATCTTAGGGGATAAGCGTATTGCTTGGTTGCACCTTGTTGAAAGGCTGATGCGAGTTAATTTATCGGAAGAGAATGACTCGTTCAAGTGGAGGTTAACTGCGAATGGGTTGTTCTTGGTAAAATCTTTGTATGCTGACTATGTGAATGGTCACACACGTTTTTTGCACAAATACTTATGGCGATTACGAATACCATTGAAGATTAAGATCTTCATGTGGTTTCTACACAGACGGGTTTTGTTAACTAAAGACAACTTGGCAGAGAGACGCTAGACCGGATGTAAGAAATGTGTTTTTTGCGATACAGAAGAGTCTGTAGATCATCTTTTTATATCTTGTCACTTCGCGAAAAATATTTGGAGACTAATTCATTTCACTTTTAACATTACACCTCCGACTAGTGTTTCTAATATGTTTGGATCCTGATTAAATGGGGTTGCCAAAGAAACTAAAGCTTGTATACGCATCGGTGTTGCAGCTTTCTTGTGGGCAATTTGAATTGCAGAAACGATATTGTATTTACCAAGATACAAACTCCACACTTTTTGCAGGTTGTGCTTCGAGGTACGTACTGGATTCAGCAGTGGTCGCTCCTATCCCCAGGCACCCACCGGGATCAGTTGGATATCGGATGACTCAAATGATGGCGGTCGTTCGGGCTATCTTCTGCCACAATGGGTGGCGGCATGCAAGAAGATTAGATGGCTAGGCTGCTTATTTTCTTTTGGCTTATCTTTGTTTCCACACTGTCTGATCAGTGATTGTAATAAGGCGGTACAACTTGAACTTGATACTTAATCATAATAAAAAGCCGACCGTATGCATCATTTTGATGCAGAGGCTGGGGCGAGGCTCCCATTTCTGAAAAAAACCTTTAATGTACATTTGATTTATACCGCAGCATGAGCTACGATTTGTACTTTCAAGACTATATTAATGTATTTCCACACTAAGAAAGTGAACGCATTGTGGTCTCACGGTCTAATATCTTCGAGCTCGAGTTCTCGTTTTCTTTATATGAGAGAAACATAGTCCTTCTAGTAAACAAATCACCGCTCTATCATCGGAAGCCGTTATATTAAGTGGGAACTAGCTAAATTCATACCTAAATAAATTAATAAAACAAAAAACTACAAGCTACTAGTATGCACCAAAGAAATAAGATAGCAACAACACATGCCTCTGAGCCTCTTGTCATCTCAATGCTTAACTGAAGTTCGACGAAACCATGCCGCAATCAAGTTCTAAATAATAACCCACCGAGTATACCTATGACAGAGCTTAATCAGGGGCCGCAACCACATACAAATATTACTCCATTGAGAAAACAAGTATGGTGCCATTTTGAAGACTCTTAAGTTTCTTAATCTTCTCTTTATACTTCACATAGCACTAATTGTTTCAAACAGGTCAAGAAGTTTCTACTCAAGAGCGGTTTTCAAATCGAGATTCCATGTTTTTTTTGACATGGAGATTCCATGTTATATCTTTGTTTGTCTTGGTTATCTTGAAAAATGAATAGCGATTTTTCTATACCTGAGTTACCTCATATTTTTTTTAATATCTTGTCAAAGTGCTGGACCGTTTGTGGCTTCATGTTGAGATCCTGCAAAGACCAAAGAGGTCAAGATTAGATAGCCATCAACTTAAACCGAGAAAAGTTAAAGACAACTTGATCTGTTTCCTGCAATGATCTGGTTTCTTCTGCTATTGTTTTCCCTCTCAACTATGATAGGCTAAGTAGGGAGGACTTGCAGCATTTTATAGAGAGCATCCTTAGAAGGATAACTAATTGAAGAGGCAAGCTGTTGTCTTCTGCAGAAAAAGGAGTTTTAATTCAGGCTTGTCTAGCAAGCATTCCTATTTACTTTTTATATTTCTTTAAGTTCCCCAAGTGGGCCATGAAACTCATAAATACCTAGATATCCAACTTCTTATGAAATAATGAGGAAGGAAACCACAAGATCCATCTGGATAACTTGCCTTCAATTTGTAATTAAGAAGAAACAGTTCGGGGTTTAGGGATACCCAACCTCCATGATCTTAACATTTTCCTGATTTGTTATTGGATTAGGAGATCGATACATCCAAGGAGAAGTCTCTCTTTTAAAAATATAATACTAAAAACCCTAATATCATATCCTGTCATGGTGTGAGCATTCTACTTCTGCGAGGGTGTAATGTGGCCCCTAGAGTAGCTAAGAGAGGCTATAAAGGGCACGTAGCAAAGGGATAATCGATCAAGTACTGGGAGAATATCTGGTTTGAGAATTCTCACCTGCCCACTCAATTTTGGAACATCTACTTTGCTTCCAATCAACCATCCAAAATTATTTTGATTTTTAAACAAATATTTTGATTTATGGAATGGTTCTCCGCTTAGTATTACTTTTAGAAGGACCCTTTACAGCTAATATGAGGGTACACCGGCAAGAACTGCTAGAAAATAGCTCGAAGTATTTCTTTCACCAAGAATGGTGACCAAATAATTTAGCAATATAATTCCAAGGCATGAAAGTCCCTTCCAAAATTCAAGGTTTTCTATCTTTCCCACAATAAATATGACTGGAGACAGCCTGAGGGCAATGGGTATGATGAAACTTCTTGAATGTGAGCTAGGCAACTCTTGTATGGAATGTTTGATATCTTTGATGCTCATGTCATGCATTTTAAGCAATTGCATCTAAATGGCTTTGTAATAGAACATTCCTTTCTCCCACCATTATTCGAACTGTGTGGAGTAATAGAAATAGCTTGGCGTTTAACAAGACTGTTTGGATAAACATGAAATAGGTTTGGCGCCTAGTCCTATTTTACCTAAGAAACTGGAAGATCCCATTCAGAAAATTGGAGAGTGAAAAATAGCTCAGTTCATGGAAAAGACCCTCTTCAAGCAGCAGCTCTTGAGCCTACCGGCAAGATGACATGTGCCAACTTCGGGTGGATTTCCACATGGGAAACTTCTACTACATCGAAGCATGGTGGTCGTGCCTCTCTGGAATTCCTGAAGGCTCGCCTGGAGAAGATTGATCTATCCATGTGGTGATCTGAAAATTGTTACATGAAATATTTTGCCTATTGTGACAGTCCTTGTCTCTGAGAAAACGAACTTTTAGAGATGATTGCCCTAATTTTCTGTTACACTTCCTGTGTTTTTGTCACAGATTTTTGTTCACCTTTTGGTGCTATGTTGTTAGCTCGCTTGGGTTTGTAGCCTAGCCCTTAACTTTCTCTAGATAGAATTTAGCAGCCATAATTTTATTTCTGTAAGCAGATCGACTATGTTTGGTTTCATTTCTTTGAAATGGAGCTAGGGAGTGACTCGTTGTTCATCTAAAAAAAATAACATCATTAAAATAAGTGCAATACCACCGGTTTAACATATACTCACTCCATTCCTAAATATAAAATGTTTTGGTCTTTTTCCAGATTCACATGTATATGTACATGTTTTATGTTTTAGTGTATAACTTCACTCATTTTAGTTTGCATCTAGTCAATATGTGAAATCTCTAAAATGTCTGATATTTAGAAACTAAGGGAATATATATGATAATATATGATAATATATCGGACATTAAAGTTGTTCGAAATTTATTATCTACTAGCAAAATGCCCGTGCGATGAAATAACTATTCATAACGGGCTGATGAAATAACAATTCATACATCTCAAAGAAGTGTAAGATAACAAATCAGCTATACAGATCGGTAAAGATAAACCAACGATGCAAGTGGCCTGACCTTTTTTGAATCTACACTTTGACATTCAGGATAGAAGAAGAGCAATCGTCGATTAATTGATGACCTGTTGATTTAAAATGGATCTTTCTTTTATGATCGAGTGAGAAATTAGTCACTTTCTTTGCTTCATGCTACCTAAAAAATTGCAGATCTATTTTGGCAGTTGTGATCTCACAGTTAAGAAGTGATGCTATTTGCTTAGCTTGTGTTCACTTCAAGAAAGGCCCATTTTATGGATAATGTAATATATATAAATATATGAACGTTAAGAAACTGCATTGGACATCCACGTTGCGCCTTGCATAGACAATCATTTATGTACTACTCATATGCTATTTGTTTTACATTTTTCATGCACTTCCCAAAGCAAGTTTATGTATCATACATTTTTCTACTTCTTAGTTTACAATTTCATTTTCTTCTTTGAAAACCTTATTTTTACTCCTACTTGCTAGAGTCTCTAAGCTTTTGGCCTTGTGGATTGCTTATAGATAGGTGCCACTATGTATAAGGTTGTCCATAAGGATAACTTTTTGCTTGTGGACTTGCTTGTTGCCAACATAGTGGATGCCCTAAGTGAAATTTCTGAAGAACATATTTTCTTCTAACTTGAGGTGCATATGTTGCCTTTTTGAAACCTGTGCACCTAATGAACGTATGCACTACTAAAACACTGCATGTGTACTGATTTCTCATCCACATGTTTAGTACCCATCAGCTCACCAGCGCATATGCTCTGTTTCTCTCCTTTTCTTCTTTCACTCTGCATCTTCAGCCATCTAAAGCAGCAGACGCGGGTTAGCGATCGCTTCTCGCCGCAAGGAGTGGAACAACGCCTGCGACTCTGCGAGGGCCTCGTCCAGGCGCCGCAAAGCGCGCGGGTCATAGAGACGCTCAAGCTCAAGATACGGCGACGCCCCCGGTACGACCTGCTGCGGCGCGTCGGGAGGCTCGTCAGCGAGGCGGCCTGCAGCGGCAGGCTCAAGGCCGGTGGCCCCGTCGAGCTCGAGCTCCTCACGGAGAGACACGACCTCTGCGGCACGTGGGACGCGACGGAGGAGCTCATGCTCGGCTACGGCGCACGGTTCAGGCATCTCGTCCGAGGCTGCCCGCGCGCGTTGGGTGCTCAGCAGGCTCGCCGTGGAGAACCTTAGGTTCCGCGGCGCCGACGCCTTCACCGACCTTGTCCGACACAGCTTCGCTCTCGAGTTTCTCTCCATGCACTTCTGCGGCTACGTGCCGCCGACGACGGTGATGGTCATGGACGCGCCGCCGTAGTCGCGCTGTCGCGGCCTGTGCCTCGAGTGAAACGTCCCCGGCATCCCTGTCGTGCGGGGCCGAGCGTCGTCGACTTCCACTGCGGTTGGCGAGTTCTCGTCGACGAGGGCGAGCAGCCGCCGCCGGTCGTTCGGGTGGACGCCGAAACTCAGGAAGCTCACTTTGCAGTCGGACAGAACGGGAGCCGATAGGGGATTTGTTTTTTCGTTTCAGGCAATGTTTGACTTGGCGGTGGCATAAATAGTAATATTTACCAGCTCGCGAGGGTAAAATCGGAACTTTAAAAAACGTACCAATTATCACCTCTAGCCAGTAGAGATTGGTACTAAGCCGGATAGTGACACAAACCAATTATTTTATTCCATACGTATACGTACATAGGCATACTCAATCACAAGTTACAACAACATTGCAGGTACGAATCAAGATATAAACTGATACAAGGTCATTGGAGAAGAGATAAAATATAGTCCGTTATGTCAAAGTGAGACACCTCTCATGCACCTAACGTTCCCGCGATGGATCATCTCGCACACGCGGCGCTGAAACCGCAAGCTCTGAACTCCCAGTCTCAGTGTCACGCGTCACGGCGATAGCTGCAAAACCGGCGCAAAGTTCTGAGCCCTGAGCTGCTCATAGAACATGTTGATGAACTGCTCGGCCCTATAGTCGACGTCAAGCTCAAGCCCATAGCACGCCCACCCATCAGCCTCATCTTCCTCCTCGTCAACGAGCTCATGCTTCTCCTCCTCTGTCGTGTCCGGTGACCCGTACGAGGCCCCACGGGAGCCCCACCCGCCGGCACCGCGCTTCAGCCGTGATCGGAACCTCTTTGCCGCGAGGAGGAACGCGGGGCTAGGGCTGTCGCTGAACGAGAACTCGTGCCCCGCTAGCGCACGAGGTGGCCAGTATGGCGCCAGGTGCCTCTTGCTCTTCCCGTGGTAGGAAGATAAGACGGCGAGGGTTCGCTTCGCCACCCTGCAAACGACTCGGCGGCGGTTCATGAAGAGGTACTTGAGGTAGTCTGCAGCGACGGCGAGGAGGCTGCGTAGACGCCTCCCTAGTTTGGAGCTAGAGCGCCGGCGCGGATCTTCTTCCATGCCGTCGCACCAGCCGAGAGTTACATGCATGTACTCCGTATAAGGTAGCTAGTGCAATAGCAAGAGGAATTTATGTCCTCAGATGTCCTTGCTTCGACATGCTTTTATAGCTTATACGTTGTAGAGCACTATCGATCGAGAGAGAGAAGAAAGTCATAGTGAACAGTGGTGGCAGAATTTCGGGGGGCAAGAAAGGCTAATTTAGGTGTGCCGGGGAAGCTTTTCTGTTTTGTCAATCTATTTTGTGATCAATTTGTATAGGGTTAATGGCCAGGACACGTAGGTCATATGCAAAGTAGAAACTCCCATGATCAAAACTAAAATCAAAATCTAGGTGTTCTTGCTTCAATGTTCTAAACCGAACATGGAGAAGAGACTATAAAATTGCTGCACTAGCCATCTAAACCAAAAGTTCAAACTTATGAAAAGGGTTAGACAATATATTTATATTCATCACTCCTCCTCACGTGCAGCCTATTTTAGTCTTTAGTGTGCGATCGGTGCAAGCCGCGAGTAGGATCTCGAACTGGAGACCTTTTGGCTCTTTGGCTCTAACACCATATAGAATTGATGAACTAGTCATTTAAATCAAAAGTTAATTGATGAAAAGGGGTTAGAAAAAATATTCATATTGAACAAAGACGACACAAGAGAAACCATATTTCCACAAGGAAAAATGGTGGAATTGCTGATAAAAAAACAACGAAGATTACACTGTTGGTTTTCTCTGACAAAAATAAAACATGAGCACAAATTGTCTTGGCCATCACGATTGCGAGTACGCGCGGCTACGTCAATTTTTCATGCCAAAGCAAAGCACACTTGTCATTACATGTCAAACCTTCACAATGCTGCACGCCACGCATGGCCCACACGCAGACGGCTGGCGTGCCATGCATGAGGCCAGTGGGGAGTTACTTAAGGAGAAGATGCTGAAGAAGGGCCAGAAGACCAGGGTTCTAGCCAGCTCGATATCGCATAGAAGCACATTTGCATGCAGCTGGGCGCACCGAGCTTAAATCCCTACCCTTGCTTGCTCTCACCGCTAAGTCGCTAACTGAAGCTAAATTGTGCGCTGTATTCACTAGTCCAGCTGAAACGATTTTTCTAGCCGGTTATACAACAAAACAAGGCATATGCACTCATTGAGATAGATAAACTAATGTGGCAAATAGGGTAGTTACTAAAGGATATCCTGATACTCAACTACGAAATGCGGCGGAGCTAGAACAACATGGAATAGACATATATATATGGACACGGCGATCCGGGTCAAGGGTGCGGATGCATGAGAGTCCCCGCAAAAATGAATATATGAACTCTTAGTCTCCCGCAAAAATAAATGCATGAAAGTTTAGTCCCTGCAATTATGTTTAATTCATATGAGTTTAGTAAATAATATATTTTCAAAACTCATATTAATTACACATAATTAGAAACCCAATAATACATCATACACGCACATAGTACGGACAATAAACAATCATGAAATCACACTATTAGCTTTATAAATGATTTGAATCTCTGACATTCATAATGAACGGGTTACAACTCTTATAATAAGTAGATAGCAAATCTGAACTCTATTTTTCACATGTATAAATTTATTTTCATAATGTGCCAAATTATACAATATATTAATATATAAAACCCATGTAATTATAGATCCACTACCACAAGCAAATAAGCTGGAGTCACTTCCTTGGTGACAATGAAGTGCGCTATGTGAGGAAGCAAATTAAACAATACAATAGAGACACGGTCATAAATGAAGCCATGCCACGAGTAATTAAGAAGGAAAACATTTCAACTACACAAATAAGGCATTCATTTGTTGTAATAGAAGATAGGTCAATGGAAAAACCGAAAACACAAAAAATGTTAATATATGGAAAGACAAATGGATAGGGCGAAGGGAGTGACAAAATATTCGGTAATTTTTGAAAATTAGAGTAAAATCAGCTTGCTTGTAACCATTTTAACAACACCATTGTATCCAATTAAAACATCATACAAGGCTGTCAAATGAATAGAGGATCAACTAACCTCGAGTATGCCTTTAATTGTTTATATCTAATACTTACTAAAACAAACTCCATAAAATTTACCCAGAGAATAGGTTCAAAAAAAAAATTACCCAGAGAATAACACGAAAAGCCTGGACAAGTGGAGTAGTAGAAGTCCATGATAAGTGCAAAATCCCATGGGATACATTGTGAGTCACAAGACCACAATGGTGTTGATCTATTGTCACGGTCTTTACCAACATAAAAAAACAATCGGTGGGAAGTCATATCTACCAAAACCTATTTATGTTTCTACTAAATTAGATATTTGATTTAATGAAAACATTACAGAATATAAATAAGTGTACCAAACTTAGCCGCACAAACGCAGAGGTTACACTGCTATTTATATTAAATAACTTTTAAACATATGGGATGCTCTAAGAAATGAGCATCTTTCTTCGTAGTGAGATCAGTGGAAAGAATAGGAAAGGTGATTTCACTCTATTTCTGCTGAGAACTAGGTCTATCACAAGATATTTTTTTGGGACGCTAACTCTGAAAAGAGAGATTTTCTATGCTATCTTTCAACTCAGATTAAATACGGTCGAGCGGCTCTGAATCGAATCCCGGGGCAAAATAAGAACAACACCGACATTCAACCCTTTATGTCAACAACTAGCAAGAACTTGCTTCAATTGCATTTCATAGGGAATTTGAAGACCGTCTAATTTTGTGAAATGGATTAGTTAAAATCCCCTAATAGTATCTGCAAGACCACGCACTTTCCTGCAAAAACGGTAAAAGCTTCTGCCACAAAGAAAGGTTGTCATAAGGAACACTTGATTTTGTTGTCTTTCTACAATTGAACGGTCCTCCTTCGATAATTCATCCAACCCAAGATCTTTGTAACATTGTAAACTTTTCGTAACTGCTTGCATAGTTTCATAATATTTGTTGCCAATACCATAGTTGAGGTTGAATCTAAAGTATCTTATGTTGGGTAAATACCAGTTGATTCATGTTTCATGATATAACATTGTACAAGCCGGTTCTTCGCATCAAACGGTATTTGTAATAATTGAGCAGTTCAAGAGAGTACGTCAATTAAGTGCGATTTCGATGGAAGTAACGTGACAACTCAGGTGCATATGCACCCATGTGTCAAAGTTGATTTCACATTCATGTCCACAAGACCACAACATAACAGTCGAAAAGCTCGTCCTTCACAACAAATTGTAATAGTTATGCAGTTGAACATGAGAGTACACCAGTCCCAAATGTACAAATAAAGTGATTGAACATATATACCGTGCTCAAGACTAAGAGTAAGGCATCACCCATAATTTATGTAAGTACTTTGTAGATGGGAGTAACATAAAAACCCCTCCCGGGACCAAGCGCCACATCAACGCATCCCAAATCAAAACCTCGACAGAATATTTCAGATCACAATTAATGTCCCTAACCGTTTGATCTTCCTTCATGACAACGATCTAGTGGATGACAGTCCTCAGGTTGACCTCGACGTCTCCTCGTTGTCCTCGCGGTCGAGGACGGCAAGACGTGGGCTTTAAACCACCTGCGACGATCGGGCAGCCCACGGACGAGATCGCTGCAGGCCACGGTGGCGTCGGTCTTCATGTACAGGTGCTGCACTAGCGTGCCGTCATCGGCGGAGGTGGCAACGCTGCGCGTGTAGGAGAGGCTGAGTTGACACCGGGCGTCCCTTGCTACCCAGAACGAGGGCCCATCGAAGGTCGGGCCACGAGGCCGGATGCAGAACGCCGAGACGGTGCGGACGATCATCTCGCGCTCCTCATCCAGCACGCCCATCATCTCTGGCTCCACCTCAAGCACGTCCATTGTCTCGGGCTCCTCCTCCGACACGTCGATCGTCTCGCGGTCCACCACCAGCACGATCAGGTAGCGGCCGGCGATATCCTGGCGGCTGTTGTCGTCGGAGTCGCCGATGCAGTCGACGGCGACGATGTTGGCGCCGTCCTGGAGGTGGACGGTGATGGTGTCTCCGGACATCACCCCGTTTGTGACCGGCCAGTCGTGCGCGCTGACGAAGTGGCAGAGGAGCTCCGCCGTGGAGCCGACCAAGCCGCACTCATCGTGGGGGCAGCGGCACCGTCCGCGGCGCACGCGGCTACGGAGGTGGGGGCCGTAATAGTCCGGCCAGAGGTCGCGGCCGTAGTCCCGGCGGGAGCCGCGGCAGGCGACCTTGCCGCAGCACAGGTGGCACCTCCCCGCCGGCAGCTCCAGCATGTCCCGGCAGAACAAGCAGATCACGTGCCCGGCGCCGCACTGGAAAACAAAACACGCGCAATCAGCACGGCGAATAGACAGATAGATTGCTTCCGATCGATGAATAGATTGGAAGATTGGGTGCGGCACGCGTGTAGGTACGGTGGTACCTGGAATGTCAGCGGCGCTTTACTACTGAGCGGGAGGAAGCAGATGCCGCAGTCATTGGACTCGGCGTCGTCATCTTCCCGCTCCGGCGCCTTCCTGTTCGCGGCGGCGATGCGCATGCATGGCGGCGCCATGAGTACTAGTTGGCCGCCGGCTAGGTTAGGAAGTTCGATTTGGCCTTCCAATCTCTTATCTGTTTCGTATTTATACCAGTCAATGCGTGACGCTTTCCCTCAAGGAAACGCGGGTGAATCTATAGCGTCGCCGTGTGTTTTTAAAACTCGGTCTGAAAAAATATTATTTCTCAGTCAAACTTTTTTTTTGAATTTATTTCTCAGTCATCAACCTTAAGTCAGCCTACGGTCGTTTTGTTGATTCCGCGTACGATGTGTGGCATAATTCTTCTACTCGTATTATTTTTAGGGGTATGTGTGGCATAGTTTTTTTTTTTTGAGATAAATGTGTGGCATAGTTGTGCACGTATGTAAGGTGGGTCTACTTGGGCTTTTGTTGGGGGAAACTTGTAATTCTAATATGTAGGCTGAACATAAATTGAAAACACCAGGTCGTGGGATTTCATAGCACCATTAGGAGACACCTTTCTCTATCTTCAAAAGAGAGAGGCCAAAACCTTGGCCAAGCTTTAGAGAAAATCAACAAGGGTACTATATGTTGGAAACAATATTGCTTGCAGGCAAGCAATACTGTCTCACATCTCTTTCATAAAAAAATATCTCATCCGGAAGTTTATTTTAATGTGCATCTGATGACATAATTTTTGTTGCATAGAACTTCGACTTTACTGATAATACTAGGGAACTTAGCGCGGCATCGCCGCGCGTGTGTGGGTAAACTCGAATATGAAAATTTGGACATTTTTTTTGTATATTTGGAAGCTAACGGATTCGAAAGAAAGTTCACGTCTAAAGATGTCTAGATCCTTAAAATTGGTCAAATTAGCAAGTTATTTGGATTTGAATTATTTTCACGTATGTAAAATGGTTAGGCTTTAAAGATATTTAAATTTAAAAATATGCAAATTTACATGTCGCGGGCGTGTTGTTATAATTCAAATTTGAGTGTGTATAAATTAGAATATCGTTTAGGTCTGAAAATTATCGAAATTCAAAAAAGGCCACGGTTTAAATTTTTTCATATTTTTAAAAATTGTTCGGTTTGGGAAGTTATTTAGATTTGTTTTCTTTTACTTTGTAAAATGGTGGATATTGAAAGTCGTTTACAATTTGGAAACATCTAAATTTGTATCTATATCATATGGCATAAGTGATGTTTTCTTTTGTGATATTTCTATATATTTTTCAATTTTTCCCGGTGGGTAGTTTTAAAGTTAGTGAATGTGTGACATTATTTATTTTTGGAAACATGTATAAGTTAGTAGGGCCCACATGAAAGAAAATAATAATTTTCTGTTTTTTCCGGATTTTCCTATTTTTTTCTCTAAACAGGAAAAACTGACAGCCTGGGCCCACGCTGACGTCGCACCGACGTCAGCGGTGCCCTAGGCTGCCACTGACAGCCAGGACGCACGCCTCAGCGAGGCAGACGCGCATGGACGCGCGGTACCCGCACGCGGTGACATGCCGCACTCGTGTGGTAAAATTCAAATTTGGGAATGTCGACATTTAAAAGTTGTGCAAATTTGGAAATCATTGGAATGCAAAGAGAGCGTACCTTTTAAAATTGTTTAGAGTTCGAAAAAAATTCAAGTTGGAAAGTTACTTAGTTCTAAATTCTCTTCACGTTTGTAAAATGGTTAGATTTGAAAGGCATCTAAAATTTCGAAGTGTTCAAATTCGTATGCCGCGTTATTGTGGTAATATTCAAACTTGGAAAATGTCCAAATTCTGAAAGTGCGCAGATTTGAAACTTGTTAAAAATTGTTCAGGTTTCTTGCTAAATATTGTTCAGGTTTCGAAATTTGTTCAAATTGGGAAGTCTTTCAGATTCGATTTCTTTTCACGCTTGTGAAATGGTCAGATTTGGGAGACGGTTAATAGGTAAAAATATCCAAATTTAAAGTTTGATCGTACGCCGTAAATAATCAGCATTTGTTTTTTTGATCTTTGTGATATATTCTCCGTATTATTTATGATGGGTGTAGTTAAAGTTACTGGTTTTGCAACATTTAGTAATTTTTGAATTGTTTAAATACCCTAGAACAATATCTGTAAAGTGTTTTAAATTACTGATGACGTGAAAGACACACGTTCGTTGGGAACCCCAAGAGGAAGGTATGATAAGTGCAGCAGCAAGTTTTCCCTCAGTATGAAACCAAGGTTTATCGAACCAGTAGGAAGTCGGCGATGCTCTGAAGGGTTGGTGAAGGAGTGTAGTGCGGCGCAACACCAGGGATTCCGGTGCCAACGTGGAACCTGCACAACACAATCAAACTACTTTGCCCCAACGAAACAGTGAGGTTGTCAATCTCACCGGCTTGCTGAAAACAAAGGATTAGGCGTATAGTGTGGAAAATGATGTTTGCTTGCAGAGAATGAAAAAGAACAATGATTGCAGTAGGTTGTATTTCAGATGTAAAAGAATGGACCGGGGTCCACAGTTCACTAGTGGTGTCTCTCCATAATAAAATACTAACATGCTGGGTAAACAAATTACAGTTGGGCAATTGACAAATAGAGAGGGCATAACAATGCACATACATATCATGATGATCACTATGAGATTTATTTGGGCATTACGACAAAGTACACAGACCGCCATCCAGCATGCATCTGTGTCTAAATAGTCCACCTTCAGGTTAGCATCCGCACCCCTTCCAGTATTAAGTTGCAAGCAACAGACAATTGCATTAAGTATGGTGCATAATGTAAACAACACTAATATCCTTAGACAAAGCATTGCTGTTTTACCCCTAGTAGCAACAGCACATCCACAACCTTAGAACTTTCTGTCACTGTCCCAGATTAAATGGAGGCATGAACCCACTATCTAGCATAAATACTCCCTCTTGGAGTTACAAGCATAAACTTGGCCAAAGCCTACACTAATAACGGAGAGCATGCAAGATCATAAACAACACATATATGATAGATCAATAATCAACTTGACATAGTATTCAATATCCATCGGATCCCAACAAACACAACATGTAGCATTACAATAAGATGATCTTGATCATGATAGGCAGCTCACAAGATCTAAACATGATGGCACAAAAGGAGAAGACAACCATCTAGCTACTGTATGGACCCGTAGTCCAGGGATGAACTACTCACGCATCACTCCGGAGGCAGGCATGGCGATGTAGAGCCCTCCGGTGATGATTCCCCTCTCCGGCAGGGTGCCGGAGGAGAACTTCTGAACCCCCCGAGTTAGGGTTGGCGGCGGCGGCAGCGGATGTTTTCTGGAATAATGGCTCGGTGTTTTAGGGTTTTCGCGTCTGGAGGAATAAATAGGCGAAGGGGCGACGTCGGTGGAGGCGCGGGCCCGCTCCCCATAGGGTGGCGCGGCAGGGGGCCCACCCGCGCCGCCATGTGGGGAGGGCGCCCTGCTGCCCCCCTTCGTCTCCTCTTCGGACTTCTGGAACGTGTCGGGAAAAATAGGCATCTGGGATTTTGTTTCGTCCGATTCCGAGAATATTTCCAGAACAGCTTTTCTGAAACCAAAAACAGCAGAAAACAGGAACTGGCACTGTGGCATCTTGTTAATAGGTTAGTCCCAGAAAATGCATAAAAATGCTATGAAGTGTGAATAAAACATGTAGCTATTGGTATAAAACTAGCATGGAACATAAGAAATTATAGATACGTTGGAGACGTATCAAGCATCCCCAAGCTTAGTTCTACTCGTCCTCGAGTAGGTAAACGATAACAACAATAATTTCTGAAGTGACATGCTACCAACATAATCTTGATCAATAATATTGTAAAGCATATGAGCTGAGATCAAATCATTCAAAGCAAAAGTCTATAATTGATATAAGAGACAACAAAACAAGTTAGTTAAACAAGCTAAAAGTTTTCATGAATGATTGCTTTAAAGACATGAAACCGTACAAGGTTCATTAAAGATGTGTTAAGTATCCAATGTAGGAGTTCTATCCTTCAATTCCAAGCATCAAGTAATCTTTCACAACATAGAAGGATTCAGCCAAGTAAAAATAAACATGAACATCATGAATCAACTGTTTCGAAGTCTACTCAACCGGTGAGCGTAAGCATTTGGTTTTGGCACCAGGATGTTATGGCTAAAAGAACATTGATGGGGGTTTGGAAGGCCAAAGGAAGAAAGTCTCACAAAGCTATAAGTGATCATTAGACAAGAGGAAGTCTTATAATCGAAGCTATGTAAGGAGTAGTGATTGCCATGCAACGGATGCACATAGAGCTATATGTGTATGAAAGCTCTCCAATGGAACTAGTGGGGGTGCATCCAACTTGGTTGCTCATGAAGACCTAGAGCATTTTTGAGGAAGCTCATCATTGGAATATACAACCCAAGTTCTATAGTGTAAATTCCCCACATAGTTATACTAGTAAACATGAAAACTCTCTCACATGGAGTACAGGTGCTAAACATGAGCACAAATGATGACTATGAATAATGCAGGTGCTGAAACATGAGCACAAGTGTGGATAAAGGATAGTAATGTTGCCCCCTTTTTCTTTATTCTTTTTTTTTCTGTTTCTCTTTTCGATGGCCTCCATGGCTCTTTTCACTTTCAGGGGCAACACTCTAATATGACAATACACTTTTTGTTACAAATAACTCACAACGAACTAAAACATGATGTAAACTGTATGCCTCTGCCAGTGTAGCAGGATATGCAATGATCTAGCGTAACATGGGTAAACCGCACATCAGCTGTATAGAATCATGCAAAGCAATATGTATATGATGAATGACAGCAAGTCATGTAATGTAAGATGGAAGTTGCATGGCAATATATCTCGGAACAGCTATGGAAATGCTGTAGTAGGTAGGTATGGTGGCTGTTTTGAGGAAGATGTATGGGTTTATGTGTAGGAGAACAAGAGAAAGTCCTCCCACGGGTTTGGATGTACTGGCGAAGTATGCACAACTCTCAATGTGAGCAGAAGGCAATGCACAGCACCGAAGAGGCTAGCAAATATGGATGGTGGAAGTGCCAAAAACCGTAGCTCAACATTAGTCAAAAAGAACTCACAAGCTTATTGCAAACATCTAGCAGGTTCAACATTAAGAACATGATTAAAGTTTACTCCAAGAAGGGCCGTTCACGGCGGCACAAGTACCCCGTTAGATCCCTCGACCTTCAGCACAACTTAGTTATTACGAATCACTTTTAGACATGGAAAGCTATCAAGTCCAACTACACCTTCAACAATTTAAATAGAGTTTGTAGTACGGTACAAGCTTAAAGACAACTATCCACTCATAATTTTAACTTAATTAACCAGCAAGCTTTACCATCTAAATACCTCAAAACATTTGCAAAGAATCAAGTCATCAAAGTTCAATGATCTACAAGATTATGCAAGTTATTACTATACCACTACCACATGCAGCATTTTCTGAACCAACACATCAACCAAGCAACTAAACAAAAACTCTCCAAATGATTTACAAATGAAACAAGAGAGTACTACTCCTCAAGAATTAACAGCTCTAAAAGAGATGCATGAAAAACAGGAGCTAAAAGCATAGCAGTAGCTAGATAAGAATACTCAAAAGATATAAGTGAAGAATATGAGTATTCACATGAAAAAGCGGAGCGTGTCTCTCTCCCACACAAGAATGCTAGGATCCAACTTTATTCAGAAAAATAAAAACAACAAACAAAAATAAAAGCACACAGACGCTCCAAGTAAAATACATAAAATGTGGAAGAATTAAAATATAGTTTCACTAGAGATGACCTGATAAATTGTTGATGAAGAAGGGGATGCCTTGGGCATCCCCAAGCTTAGACGCTTGAGTCTTCTTGAATATTGCAGGGATGACCCACGGGGGCATCCCCAAGCTTAGGCTTTTCACTCTTCTTGATCACATCATATCATCCTTCTCTCTTGCTCCTTGAAAACTTCCGCCACACCAAACTCAGTAACTCGTTAGAGGGTTAGTGCATAATCAAAAATTCTCATATTCTACTGTGACACAATCATTACCAAAGCTTCTGGACATTACTTACAGCCACTGATGTTTAATGGAGCAAAGAAATCCAATCAAACATAGTAAAAGAGGCAATGCAAAATAAAAGGCAGAATCTGTCAAAAACAGAACAGTCTGGAAAGACGAATTTTTTCGAGGCACTTAACTTGCTCAGATGGAAGAAGCCCAAACTAATGAAAGTTGCGTACATATATAAGGATCATGCGTGATTTTTTCAGAATTTTTCGAATTTTCTGTAGCGCATACAGCTCAAAACGGTGGACAGCAAAAATCTGTCACTGCGCAGAAATCCAATTTTAGCAACAACTTTCAACTAGAGACTTTACTTGGCACAACAATGCAATAAAATAAAGATACAAAGGAGTTGCTACAGAAGTAAACAGCACCTTGACTCAAAATAAAATAAAATGACAGAAAATAAAAAGATGGGTTGTCTCCCACAAGCGCTTTTCTTTAACGCCTTTCAGCTAGGCGCAGAAAGTGAAAATCAAGTGTTATCAAGAGAAGATGCATCAACATCATAATTTGTTCTAATAATAGAATCAAAAGGCATCTTCATTCTCTTTCTAGGGAAGTGTTCCATACCTTTCTTAAGAGGAAATTGATACTTAATATTCCCCTCTTTCATATCAATAACACACCAACAGTTCGAAGAAAGGGTCTTCCCAAAACAATAGGACAAGATGCATTGCATTCAATATCCAAAACAACAAAATCAACGGGGACAAGGTTATTGTTAACCGTAATATGAACATTGTCAATTCTCCCCAAAGGTTTTTCATAGAGTTATCAGCAAGATGAACATCCAAATAACAGCATTCCAAAGGTGGCAAGTCAAGCATATCATAAAGTTTCTTAGGCATAACAGAAATACTTGCACCAAGGTCACATAAAGCATTACAATCAAAATCATTCACCTTCATTTTAATGATGGGCTCCCAACCATCTTCCAACTTCCTAGGGATAGAAGCTTCAAGTTTTAATTTCTCTTCCCTAGCTTTTATGAGGCATTTGTAATATGTTTTGTAAAAGCCATGTTCATAGCACTAGCATTAGGACTTCTAGCTAGCTTTTGCAAGAACTTAATAACTTCAGAGATGTTACAACTATCAAAATCAAAATCATTATGATCAAAAGTAATGGGACCATTGCCTCCAATACTTCGAAAAATTTCAGCACCTTTATCAGAAACAGTTTCAGCAGTTTTAGGCAATTTTGCATGCTTTATAGTAGAAGTAGAAACATTGCCAACATCAATAACATTACCATTGATATAGGAGGTTTATCAACATGTGAAGCTTCAGCATTACTAGTGGTGGTAATAGTACAAACTCGAGCTATACTATTCTTTCTATCAATTTCAGCTTCTCTTTCCCACCTAGCATGCAACTCAGCCAACATCCTAATATTGTTGTCAATTTTAACTTGGATGGCATTTGCTGTAGCAAAAGACTTAGTATCTTTAACCTCATTAGGCATAACTTTCAGTTTCAAAAGATCAACATCAAGAGCAAGACTATCAACCTTAGAAGCAAGAACATCAATTTTACCAAACTTTTCCTCAACAGATTTGTTAAAAGCAGTTTGTGTATTAATAAATTCTTTAAGCATGACTTCAAGATCAGAGGGTACACTCCTACTATTGTTGTAAGAATTACCATAAGAATTACCATAACCACTACCATTATTAGAAGGATATGGCTTATAGTTGTTATTACCAAAATTATTCCTATAGCATTGTTGTTGAAATTATTATTTTTAATGAAGTTCACATCAACATGCTCTTCTTGAGCAACCAATGAAGCTAAAGGAACATTATTAGGATCAATATGAGATTTACCACTCACAAGCATAGACATAATGATATCAATCTTTTCATTCAAGGAAGAGGTTTCTTCAACAGAATTTACCTTCTTACCTTGAGGAGTCCTTTCAGTGTGCCATTCGGAGTAGTTGATCATCATATCATCAAGAAGTTTTGTTGCTGCACCTAAAGTGATGGACATAAAGGTTCCTCCAGCAGCCGAATCCAGCAAATTCCTTGAGGAAAAATTTAATCCTGCATAAAAGGTTTGGATGATCATCCAAGCAGTCAGTCCATGGGTAGGGCAATTCTTTACCATAGATTTCATTCTCTCCCATGCTTGGGCAACATGTTCATTATCAAATTGCTTGAAATTCATAATGCTACTTCTCAAAGATATAATTTTAGCAGGAGGATAATATTTTCCAATGAAAGCATCTTTGCATTTTGTCCATGAATCAATACTATTTCTAGGCAAAGATAGCAACCATTCTTTAGCTCTTCCTCTCAAGGAGAAAGGAAATAGTTTCAGTTTTACAATATCCCCATCTATATCCTTATACTTTTGCATCTCACAAAGTTCAACAAAATTATTAAGATGGGCAGCAGCATCATCAGTACTAACACCAGAAAATTGCTCTTTCATAACAAGATTTAATAGAGCAGGTTTAATTTCATAAAAGTCTGCTTTAGAAGCAGGTGGAGCAATAGGAGTGCATATGAAATCATTATTATTTGTGCTAGTGAAGTCACACAACTTGGTGTTCTCAGGAGTACTCATTTTAGCAAAAATAAAAACTAGGCCGAAATAATAAAAGTAAAACAAGTAACTAATTTTTTTGTGTTTTTGATATAAAGAAAGCAAACAAGACAAAATAAAAATAAAGCAAGACAAAAACAAAGTAAAGAGATTGGGTGTGAGAGACTCCCCTTGCAGAAGCAACTCGACCTCCCCGGCAACGGCGCCAGAAAACTGGCTTGATGACGTGAAAGACACACGTTCGTTGGGAACCCCAAGAGGAAGGTATGATGAGTGCAGCAGCAAGTTTTCCCTCAGTATGAAACCAAGGTTTATCGAACCAGTAGGAAGTCGGCGATGCTCTGAAGGTGTTGGTGAAGAGTGTAGTGCGGCGCAACACCAGGGATTCCGGTGCCAACGTGGAACCTGCACAACACAATCAAACTACTTTGCCCCAACGAAACAGTGAGGTTGTCAATCTCACCGGCTTGCTGAAAACAAAGGATTAGGCGTATAGTGTGGAAAATGATGTTTGCTTGCAGAGAATGAAAAAGAACAATGATTGCAGTAGGTTGTATTTCAGATGTAAAAGAATGGACCGGGGTCCACAGTTCACTAGTGGTGTCTCTCCATAATAAAATACTAACATGCTGGGTAAACAAATTACAGTTGGGCAATTGACAAATAGAGAGGGCATAACAATGCACATACATATCATGATGATCACTATGAGATTTATTTGGGCATTACGACAAAGTACACAGACCGCCATCCAGCATGCATCTGTGTCTAAATAGTCCACCTTCAGGTTAGCATCCGCACCCCTTCCAGTATTAAGTTGCAAGCAACAGACAATTGCATTAAGTATGGTGCATAATGTAAACAACACTAATATCCTTAGACAAAGCATTGCTGTTTTACCCCTAGTAGCAACAGCACATCCACAACCTTAGAACTTTCTGTCACTGTCCCAGATTAAATGGAGGCATGAACCACTATCTAGCATAAATACTCCCTCTTGGAGTTACAAGCATAAACTTGGCCAAAGCCTACACTAATAACGGAGAGCATGCAAGATCATAAACAACACATATATGATAGATCAATAATCAACTTGACATAGTATTCAATATCCATCGGATCCCAACAAACACAACATGTAGCATTACAATAAGATGATCTTGATCATGATAGGCAGCTCACAAGATCTAAACATGATGGCACAAAAGGAGAAGACAACCATCTAGCTACTGTATGGACCCGTAGTCCAGGGATGAACTACTCACGCATCACTCCGGAGGCAGGCATGGCGATGTAGAGCCCTCCGGTGATGATTCCCCTCTCCGGCAGGGTGCCGGAGGAGAACTTCTGAACCCCCCGAGTTAGGGTTGACGGCGGCGGCGGCAGCGGATGTTTTCTGGAATAATGACTCGATGTTTTAGGGTTTTCGTGTCTGGAGGAATAAATAGGCGAAGGGGCGACGTCGGTGGAGGCGCGGGGCCCGCTCCCCATAGGGTGGCGCGGCAGGGGGCCCACCCGCGCCGCCATGTGGGGAGGGCGCCCTGCTGCCCCCCTTCGTCTCCTCTTCGGACTTCTGGAACGTGTCGGGAAAAATAGGCATCTAGGATTTTGTTTCGTCCGATTCCGAGAATATTTCTAGAACAGCTTTTCAGAAACAAAAACAGCAGAAAACAGGAACTGGCACTGTGGCATCTTGTTAATAGGTTAGTCCCAAAAATTCATAAAAATGCTATGAAGTGTGAATAAAACATGTAGCTATTGGTATAAAACTAGCATGGAACATAAGAAATTATAGATACGTTGGAGACGTATCAATTACTTGAAGCATGTTCTGTTTTATATTTTGGTTTTTGATTCAATTATATTTATTTGGAGAATAAGTGTAAACCAACCATTTATTGGTATTTACATTTGTGATATTCTTATTTTGATATTTTGAAGCACATGATATAAATGGGTAGTTGTGTTTACAAGATTTACCCAACTCTATTTAAATAAGATGTTTTGTACCAAATTATTATATTGGGTATGTCATATTGAATGCTAATACTGATATTATGTTTCCGGATTATATTTGAGTTCGAAAGAAAATTATGAAATACATATTTTACAAAATGACGTAAAGGTATCAAATGAGGCTTGATCTATTATTTTGAAGTTACTGATTTTGCAGCATTTAGTAATTTTTGGAAATTGTTTAAATACCCTAGAACAATATCTGTAAAGTGTTTTAAATTACTTGAAGCATGTATCAAATGAGCTTCTATGTATTATTTTAAAATATTAAGGTGTGAAATAGTTTGGAAAAGGTCCCAAAGTATGCAAAACGGCTATTTTGATTTTACAATTTTTTGAAATTGGTCTAGATTGATTTGGAGCTGGTTTGGTAAATTTCAAATTTGGAAAATGTCTGTATTCAGAAGTTTTTCCAAACCCGAAAATTACTGGAACTCAAAAAATGTGTGCTTAAAGAATGTTGTGAATTTAAAAATTATCTGTGTTGGAATGCATTCAAATTTTTGACTTGAAATGGCCAAATAGATTTTAAAAATTGTACAAAGTGGGAAAAGATATTGAAGTGCACCCTAGAACATAAGATCAATTTAAATGGAGTTGGTATGACTAAGAGATGTCATTTCCACATACTCCATATTTGACATGAGAGGAACGGAGTAGTCTTTTGGAAAAAAATAACAAATACGGAGTAGTCTTTTGATTTCGAGCTACCATCGTCACCAGACATCATGAGTTCGTGACAGTACGGAGTAGTCTTTTGATTTCGAGATACCATCGTCACCAGACATCATGAGTTCGTGACAGAGGCAGCGAAAAACCATTGAGCTGCAGGACAACAACACTAACGATCAATCCGAGACTCAAGCCTGCATGAGAAGTCACATGTACACACTGCAAGACCAAGAATGTCTGAGAAAATTATAAGAGCCTACTGAGTATGTTTACACTTAAATTCCTGATGGCAAAAGTAGAAGCGACGCATGCAGTACACATTACTAAAAAGAAAATTCAGCTAGTCCCTTCTGGGACATCAGATAAACTTGGAATGTTGTAGGAAAAAAGAAACACCAACTTCGTTCAAGCAAAATATAGAACGGTTCAAACATTCCAAGCCTCCAAGGCAGGGTCACAATCCTTAAGAAACTAACTAATTAACTGATTGTATATACATACTAATTAATCAAGATAGTGCCCATTCATAAAGGCGATAAATAATTTTTCATTTTTTGCTCAGTTGATGAAACTTACTCTTTCTACACTGCACAGAAGAAAAGATGCCCCATCGTAAAAAAATGCATGCACCCACTATTATTTTAAATTATCCAGAACTTAGACAATATCCAAAAATAGCTGAGATGTCACTCGAGACAATGACCATACACACCATAAATCTTAAATGATCCTCCAGAATTCAGAAGACAAAATATAGAGTGACTACTTGCTCACCATCTTTACATGATAAATATCACTAATGGCTTTCTCAGTTGAAAGGCAAGTTTCTTGTGTGCTAATCTAAATTAACGCTTTCAAGCAGAGTTTTACCCAGATAAAGTGAGAGGTTGTTGCACACGAAAAAATATAATATACGGTAAGAAAGTACAAAAAATGAACTCAAAAGTTTAACTTTCCAATATTCATTGCAGACCCTATGCATGTTATATAGTAATTGTCATTCTTCTTTTTGACCATCTATGTTACTTCAAATATATTAAATTCAGAATTTCTAACACAAGCATATTATATATATCAAATTAGTTGCAATCTACAACAATCTTTCAGACGCAAAAGATATAGGAATGAGTGAATGGTGATCTCAAATCATATCATGCCTGGAATACATTCGAAGGCGGATGGACAAAAGAAAATTTTCAATAATAGGAAAACTGCTGAATGTGCGGAGAAAAAAGCAAATGTAATTAATTGCTCACATCATGGACATGCCGTCAAGAAATCAGCATGCCGTGCCTTTCAAAAAAAAATCAGCATTCATCATACTGAGCTGGTAAATTCATACTAAATTTTATTCATGATATTAGATATTTCCTGGATGCAATGGGCTGAAAGATGTTGATCTGTACACTGTGAAACATACCACGGGGGTCCTATATGCTGGTTCCAAACTCACTTGCTACTGATCAGTTATCATTATATGCCTACCAAAATGAATCCAAAAAAAAGACATCCGATCTTCAAATCCTAGAATAAACCAAGACTGAATCCACCAATCTAATTCATGCTTGGTGTGAGTGCTGTTACAACAGGGCAGAAAATCGAATGAGTTGCCTGCAAGCAGGTGGTAGGCCAGTGCGGAATGGGGATGCAGTGGTGTCTGGGCGGTGCCGGCTGCCTCCCTATCTGCTTCCGGCGTCTCTGCTCTGCTTCAAACGGCGGCAGCTATGTCTGTATGCTGTAGTCGGCAGCCTGGGCATCCTTCTCATCTGTCTTCAGCTGCAAACAGGCAAATGTTTTGTAAACAATAGAGCAGAACGGAGCTGCAAATCAGGTGCGTTGTGCTACAAATGAGAATAAAATAATTTATAATTTTAACAGGAATAGTCTATGCAGTAGGAGCTGAAAATAAAAGGAGCAGTATGTGGATAACAGAATAAGAGAGGCAAGACAATAAGAAAACTACAGAATTGGCACAAACATAACCAATGGAGTCGATACATCTTATATCCCACTACAGAACACATCAATTTCTTAATTCGATCGGCATACCGTTTACTCGATCCATTACTTTGACCTGAAAGTAAATCTGGTTGGAGAACAGGACACAACAAAACACCTAACGTACTGCAAGCAACGATACCAAAAACAAATTGGACAGCCTAACGAATTAGAAACTGCATCTAACTCTATGCATAATGGGAAATCAGAATGAGTTTTTCCATGCACCTCGAACCAGCACTTCGTATGGAGCAGCAGATCCACATAAGAGCAAATAACGGTGGTAACTGCAAACGAACGATAGGCACGATCAACCTCAATCAGCCGGATCCAACCAAAGAAAACTGAGAAAAAAGTGGAGTAAAAGAAGAGGATTCAGGCGCATCCTACCTCAACCAGCGTCGGATCCCTGCGGTGGCGTCGCTCCAGACGGGACGGCGGGCGCGGCGACAAAGCTGGCGGCTACCAAATCGATGGGAAGAGCAGCAGAGACAGCTGCGAGATCCAAACTGAAGAGGCGATGCGAGTCACAAGCAGCGGAGAAGTGCAGAAGAGAGAGAGATCAGAGGTCGTGGAGGGAGAGACACCTAAGGGCATGGGCACCTGGAGGTGCTCGTGGCACAGAGGAATGGCGATGGAGCAAGGGGCCCGGCGTTGAGGCGCCGCCGCCGTGCCTCTCATCGTAGGCTCCTGGTCTCCATCCTCGCCGTACGCCCCTGGAGAACCCCCACGCGATCCTCCTCGCGGCTCTGGCTGCGGATCGAGCGTCGGAGACAAAGGCCCACTAGTACAGAACGACACATCGGATACCCCTCTATGGCAACGGCAGGAGTTAGGCGACGGTAAATCACGACATCCCCGCGTGCCCGCACTGGGCCATAAAGCAGGCCCACAACAAAGGCAACGGGTGAATAGTGGAATATATGTTGGCAACGGAGTTTGGTTTAACTCCGTTACCGATGTGTGCTCATCGCACACGGACAGTTTCGTAATCTCCGTTGCCATTAGAAGCAGCCCGACAGCCGGCCTATAAGAACCTACTATGCCCTTCACTCTCACTCTCACTGTCTCACTTCCAACCCTAGCCGCCGCACAGTCTCCTCTCTCTCCACTCTCTCGCATGGCTTCCACCGTCGGCGCTGGTAGATCCGGCCATCGCGGCCGTGGCCGCCCCACCCTCCGGGCCTTCAGGCAGCAGCAGCGTCAGCTGGTGTTGCGGGACGAGCTTGCGGAACAGGCCGCCGCCGATCCGGCCCCCGCGGGCCGGTCCCGCAGCCTTGGCGCTCATCCGCACGGCGAAGGCTCCGGCCGCACCCGCTCATTTGGCCACCATTGCAGCTACCGCGAGATCCGCCAGGCGATGTACCCCGGCCGCCATCCGTCTTCCTCCTCCTCCTCGTCCTCGTCCTCCGACGAGGAGGAAGAGGAAGAGGAAGAGGAAGAGGAGGAGGATCGTGATCTGGAGATCGCTTGCCAACTCTCCCGCGCCGATTTCGAGCGCGAGGACGCCAAGCGTCGTCAGGGCGAGGCCGATCTGGAGGCGGCGGTCCTCCTCTCCGAGGCGTCGACCCAGGTCGAACGCGCCGAGGAGGCGGTCTACCAGTCTGACCTCCGGGCCGCCATAGCCCTCTCTTTGGTCCACGGCGAGGGCAAGGCGCCGCCAGGGGAGGCCGGCGCTAGCTCCGTTGCCGGCGGCGACGCTAAGCGAGCCCGCCTCGCCTAATGTAAGACCCCAGTTCAGTAGGATAGCTGTTTTCTAGTTGTAAGTAGCTAATTGTTTATCCATAGATTTGCTCTGTTTTTAGTAGGCATTGTTTACACATAGATTTTAGTTGTTTTCTAGTTGTAAGTAGCTAATTGTTTATCCATAGATTTGCTCTGTTTTTAGTAGGCATTGTTTACACATAGATTTTAGCTGTTTTCTAGTTGTAAGTAGCTAATTGTTTATCCATAGATTTGCTCTGTTTTTAGTAGGCATTGTTTACACATAGATTTTAGCTGTTTTCTAGTTGTAAGTAGCTAATTGTTTATCCATAGATTTGCTCTGTTTTTAGTAGGCATTGTTTACACATAGATTTTAGCTGTTTTCTAGTTGTAAGTAGCTAA
Source organism: Poa pratensis (assembly GCA_947311845.1). Classification (NCBI taxonomy): domain Eukaryota; kingdom Viridiplantae; phylum Streptophyta; class Magnoliopsida; order Poales; family Poaceae; genus Poa; species Poa pratensis. The sequence goes on from CAMZMU010000042.1 coordinate 68,780,184, forward strand.
TTGTTTATCCATAGATTTGCTCTGTTTTTAGTAGACATTGTTTACACATAGATTTTAGCTGTTTTCTAGTTGTAAGTAGCTAATTGTTTATCCATAGATTTGCTCTGTTTTTAGTAGGCATTGTTTACACATAGATTTTAGCTGTTTTCTAGTTGTAAGTAGCTAATTGTTTATCCATAGATTTGCTCTGTTTTTAGTAGACATTGTTTACACATAGATTTTAGCTGTTTTCTAGTTGTAAGTAGCTAATTGTTTATCCATAGATTTGCTCTGTTTTTAGTAGGCATTGTTTACACATATATTTTAGTTGTTTTCTAGTTGTAAGTAGCTAATTGTTTATCCATGGATTTTCTCTGTTTTTAGTAGGCATTTGCTCTGATTTTAGTTTTGTTTCTGTTATGCCGATGATTAAAATTAGGTGACACCGTGTGATCCGGGGGTGGCGCTAGTGATTCTTGTGATATGCACAAATACACATCGATTTTGTGCATCCTACTTGGCTCGCTTGCTCCATCCCTGGAATTTGTGTGTCCAATCTACCTATATATGAGACATTGTTTAGGCTATGTTCTAGTTGTAATTAGTTCTATATTTTCCGTAATGCCGATGAAGAAGCATATATCTTGTGTATAGAGATAAAGGAGGTTACATTTTGATTTTTTTTCATCTCCTTTAGGGCGAGGAGGAAACCTGGAGACTATGCGGCGGCCGTGAAGACGTAGGAACGGGGCTCCGTCCACACGGTCCACTGAAGTCGGCGCCTCCAGGAGCAAGACTTTTGTGCAGTACTAAATAGGTAGAAGAAGACCACGCAATGAAGCTGGGCGAAGAGGAAGGTGAAGAACCGGCGGCCGTCAAGCAGGAACCACAGGGCTCCGTCGACGGTGCAGCAGGTGTCACCGGCTTTTTTTTGTTTCCTTTAGCCCTCATTACAAACGGTAAAAACCTAATCTCCGTATCTGATGTAAAGACTAAAGGCAACGGTTATATATTATGCCCGTTGCTAAACTTATTGCAAACGATAAAAATCTCCGTTGCCATTGTGAGGCTTCACATCAGTGACAGAGGCGGGGACACGGACCCTTTCTCCATTGCCGAAGGGGTTTTTGGCCCGTTTCCGATGTGTCGTTCTGTACTAGTGGCCGCCGCCGCGGCCGCTCCGGCGACCAACACGCGGCGGCGCTGAATCCGGGCCGTGTGCACCGTTCCGGCAAGCGGAGCTGGGGGAGGAGGGGGAGGCGGCGACGGCGGAGCCCGTGGTGGGCCGAGATTGGAGCGGGGAGGGGCGTAGCGGCGGGGCGACGCCCGGCGTCTCCTGGAGAGAAAGAGGAAAATGAGGGATCCATGCCGGTTTTGCAGAAAAGTCCCAGACGTTTTCAAACAATGCGATTAGGTCCTTTGCGGGGGTTTTCCGCAAAAGCGTGGGCGACGTGGCGACACGCGATTGGAAGAAACTCTGCTGCTACAGTAGCAGCGGAGGATGCGGGAGATCTGGGCCGTCCATTGCCCCGATCGGACGGCTGTGGCTAATCGGGCGACGTGGCCAGCGGGTCTGGCCACGAATCCAACCAACTTTTATATATTAATACTGTAGCAGCGGAGGATGCGGGAGATCTGGGTCGTCCATTGCCCCGATCGGACGGCTGTGGCTAATCGGGCGACGTGGACAGCGGGTCTGGCCACGAATCCAACCAACTTTTATATATTAAGGCATATGGTCAAAGTTAGATCTGAAATTATGAAACGACCTTGTATTTATAAACGTATTGACATTCGCCAGTTGTATGGAAAGAATCACATTAACTGCTTGCATATTGGTATGGTATTTTCTCTTTACTATAATTAAGTTGTTTCCTCTTTTGTAACCACATTTATGTAACCATAAAATCTCGTCCTATCATTTTCAATATCTAGTGCACACTTGTGCCCTTGTGCTCTTAGTGCACCTTCATTTGGCACAAGCGATGTTTTTTTTTTAAACTATTCGAGCTTTATTCTCCTTGTTCATGGTCATTTCGCAACTTTGCTGGGTATACCAATATTTCATACTAGTTGAATTTAGCGCGGCGACACGCCGCGCCCTTTAAGAGAAATTTTATGTATGAAATGTTTTGTTGTAATGACATAATAAATGTTGAAGGAAATTCGAATTTGACGAAATTCGTGGAATGTTTGTGTGAATTTGGATCTAAAATTGAGAAGTTAGAGTCGACAAAACTCGAAACCGTTCACGGGGGTGGAACTTACTCGTTGGCGTGCATATATTTCCTATATATAATTATTGGAAAACGTGGGGTTTTTCCTGCAAATTTTTTGGCAAAATTCGTGGAATGTTTGTGCGACTTTAGATTTAAAAATTGAGGAGTTAGAGTCGATTGAACTCGGAAGCGATGACGGGGATGGAACCTACTCGCCGTTACGCATATTTTTCATGTATATAATTTGTGAGAAGCGGGGACTTTTCTGCAAAAAATTTGACAAAATTCGTTAAATGTCTGTGCGAATTTGGATCCAAAATTGAGGAGTTAGAGTTGACACAACTCAAAACCTTTCACGGGGTGGAAACTACTCATCGACGCGCATATATTTCGTGTATATAATTTTAGGGAGAACAAATTTTTTTTTGTAAAAAAGAAATGAACAGTACCCAGTCGGGTGCTGTAGCTTCGCGAAGCTACAGTGACTCGAGCAAGGAGAGATCGAGGATTTGCTCCTCCTTTATATATAGAGAAAAATTGAGAAGTTAGAGTCGATTAAACTCGAAAGCGATGACGGGGATGGAACCTACTCGCCGTTACGCATATTTTCATGTATATAATTTGTGGGAAGCGCGGGGATTTTTCTGCAAAAAAATTTGACAAAATCAAATTCGTTAAATGTCTGTGCGAATTTGGATACAAAATTGAAAAGTTAGAGTTGACAAAACTCAAAACCGTTCACGGGGTGGAAACTACTCGTCGACGCGCATATATTTCGTGTATATAATTTTAGGGAGAACAAAAAAAATTTAAAACAAAAAAAAGTAAAAAAAAAGGTGAACAGTACCCCGCCGGGTACTGTAGCTTCGCGAAGCTATAGTGGCCCGAGCTTCGTGTATATAATTTTAGGGAGAACAAAATTTTTAAAAAAAAAAAGTAAAAAAAAAAGGTGAACAGTACCCGTCGGGTACTGTAGCTTTCGCGAAGCTACAGTGACCCGAGAGAGAGCGAGGATTTGCTCCTCCTTTATATATAGATAGAATTTGTGGGAAGCGCGGGGATATTTCTGCAAAAATTTTGACAAACTACTCGTCGACGCGCATATATTTCGTGGAAACTACTCGTCGACGCGCATATATTTCGTGTATATAATTTTAGGGAGAACAAAACTTAAAAAAAAACAAAAAAAGGCAAAAAAAAAAGTGAACAGTACCCCGTCCGGGCACTGTAGCTTAGCACTGTAGCTTCGAAAAAGCTACAGTGCCCGGAGCGCTGAGAGCTCGGCAAACTGCATGTCCTTAATATAGTTAGTGATGATGCATGTATATATCTTACAATTAGCTTTTTGCCTTTTATGCCCGAAAAATTATATCAATGTTCGTCCCAAGCCATCCGGTGTCCTTCCCTTCCCACCTACTTCCTCCGTCCTTAAATAAGTGAATGTGTGAAAAAATTAAGATAGACTATAAAGTGTACTCGAAAATGTATTGGATAGGTCCAAGCCACCATCTTTCCTATTAAAATTCTCTATTTTCAATTAGCCATGCATGTTGAAAATAAGAAAACCATGTGCTGAATGTTATTGGGCTCGACTCCCTTGGGAGTTGGGGTAAGAGAACCATTTTTCCTACTTTGAAGTGCATTGAGAATATAGAAGTAAACTCTGTGTGGATAAATTTCGAATTATTTGAGGAACGGAGGGAGTAGGCCGAAGCCCTTCTGGGCTGCTTCCCACGTTGCACAATACAAAAGGCTCAAATGGCTCAAATGGCCAAAACGTACCGGCCCAGCCCAAGAGAACTGTCTCTTCCTTCCATTCGCTGTGTCGCTCCTGCTGCTATGGTCCTCCCCATTCCCAACGCGCAGGACCGGAGCCAACGGAGCGCCGCTCCGCCGCACGCACGCGCCCAGCCTCTAGGCCGCCGTGACGGCGCGCTGCACCGCCGGCACTGTATTCCATTTCCCCTCCCACCGCAACCAAGCTGCCTTGCCTGTTCCTCGACGGACTCCGGCACGGCAGCGCACGGCCGCTAATCCACCTGATTCGCCGCCCACCGCGCCACGTCGGGGCGACGGAGCAGCGGCGCGCCAGTACGATATGTCAATTTTCTTCATTTTGTTCAACTTCTTGTTGTTTTGGATTTCCCCCAATTGAGAGTACAGTATCCTTTAACTGCGGCATAGCATAGATATGATTTTTAAGCAACAACTTATTGATGTATACTGTTGATTTGTATAGGTGCAAATTGAAAAAGGTGCCACTGGTATAGAACTAAATGGGAAACCGTGTAACTAAATTGTAATGGCCTCCTTGCTCTTGCAGTGTAACTAAATTTATTAATGTAGAACTTGTTGCTACTACGGACAATTTGTTGTTTTCTTTTCATTGTAACCATCATGTCTTATAATATTGTGCTGCAAAAAACATTTTGTAACTTCGAACACCCATGTTGAAAAACCTGCCTCCGCAGCTCACCGTTTCCACTATTTGTCCACAGGAGAGTAAATCTCAAGAGTCAAGACTCCGGTCACAATGAGCCTATCGAAAACCATCAGTCTCAGTAGTGGATCAATGAAATTGTGCATTTGCTTCAGTGGGCCAATTCTCCCATCTCATTGCCACAAACACTGTGTTGCCAAACTCCTTCCAAACCTCAAGGATGCAGTGTATGATGCTGATGACCTTCTTGATGAGTTTGCATAGTACGAGCTAAAAAAAGTGAAACATATTCAAATGAGACCGCAATTTATTTCTGAACTGCTCGAGAAGATGGGTTTGTGTGGTTTGATAAATCTGTCAGACAAGAGACCAGTTCTTTTCCCAATGAGACGAAATTATTTGGTCGTGACCAGGAACTAGAGCAGGTGATGGGATTGCTAGGTGTACCTATAAATATGAGCAAGGTTCATTCCAGATGCAAGAAAGCAAATTGTGCAGTCAATGAATCAAATAGCACATCAGCAAGCAATCATGTTAGTAATGGATCAGATCTACCTGTTTTGCCAATTGTTGGTATTGGGGGTGTGGGAAAAACCACTTTGGCCCAGCATATCTGCAGTCATCCACAACTGAAGTCCCATTTCAACCTAATAATCTGGATTTGTGTCTCAGATGACTTTGATGTGAAGAGGCTAACTAAAGAGGCCATGCAGTCTTGTCAGAATAAAGAGGCAACAACTGATAATTTAGATTATCTTCAGCGTGCTCTTTCTAACAGTATGAGAAATAAAAAGTTATTGATTGTTCTTGATGATATGTGGGATGACGCCATGAGGGAAAATGGGCAGTGTTGGAAGAAGTTTTGTGCACCTTTAACAACTGTGTTGCAAGGAAGTATGATACTGGTCACAACTAGATCTCAAAAGGTTGCTAAGGGAGTCCACGACATAATGAAACCAATTACATTGGATGGTTTAAAGGATGATGACTTTTGGAACTTTTTCAAATTGTGTGTGTTTGGATCTCATAGTTCTAGCAATGATCCCGAGTTAGAGCGTATTGGTTAAAGCATACTGCCAAAGTTGAAGAGCTCTCCTTTAGCTGCCAAAACTATTGGACATCTGTTAAGGATGAAGCTTCAAATAACACGTTGGAATAATGTACTAGAGAGTGAACTATGTCAGTTGAAACAAGAGTAGACTGATATTTTTGGCAGCCTTTAGACTGAGTTACATGTATTTACCATTCTATTTGAAGATATGCTTCTCTTTCTGTGCTGTGTACACCTAAGATTACAAATTCATGAAGAGCACTTTAGCTGAAAGTTGGGTGGCAGATGGTTTTGTCGAACCTCAAGCTTACAGAAAAATGCAAGATATTGGTGGTCATTCTTTCAAAAAGTTTGTGGTGCATAGGTAATACATGACTTGATCCATGACATGGCTCAACTAGTTTCAGAGCATGACTGCTTCATCATAAAGAACAAGAGTGACTTCCATAAAGTCCCTGAGAATGTTCGTCAACTGTCAATACTCTCTAATAGGCAGTTTGATTGTTCCAGCTTGTTGAGCTTGCGCAAACTCACAAAGCTGCGTACACTGCTGTGCAACAAGCCTTTAGGGATTAAAAAAGTAGGTTCTATGATTGGCAATTGGTGTCGTGAACTTCGACGTGTGCTTGTGGTTTTTTGATAGTACTGGTAACTTGAAGCATCTTCGGTACCTTGAGATCTCGAGAGCTTGTACTTTTAAGAATCTTCCTTCAACAATTGTCGACTATATCAATTACAAATTGTATATGTTAAGAAATGCATTCTGGAAAGCTTGCCCGGTGATTTTAGTAAGTTGACCAGTTTGCGTCGATTTGAATCATGGGAATTTCAGTATTATCCAGGGTTTGATCTAAATCTTGATGCAGCCAATGGTCAGGGACTAGGAATAAGATTGATGAAGGATATGAACCACTTCCGAGGAGATCTGTCGATATGTAATGTTGGTGCTTTAAGTTTGGATCAAGCAGCCAATGCTGAACTTAAGAATAAGGAAAATCTTCAGAAGCTCAGACTGAATTGGTTTTCGTCGAGGTACAGAGAATTAAATCAGTCCAGGCTAAGAGCATCTCTAGTGGAACGTGGATATTTGGACGTGTATATCTCCATATACACGTCCATATACACCTGGGTAAATTTTAGACCTCCCAGTTTTTCAGTGGAACGTGTATCAGGACGTGTAAATCAGGACGTGTATATTCCAACGGCTATATTTTCAAACGGCTATATTCCAACGGCTATATTTCCAACGGCTATATTTTCAACGGCCATATTTCTGGTCTATATAAACCACCCCGACCACCTCTCTTCCAGCATCTCTACCTGTGACTTCTCTTCTCACTCCTTGATTTCTCTATCGTCTCTCACGCAACACAATGAACACATCCTCATGGGACATGAGTTCTTCGTCATCTTCATCTGGCGACGATGAACTCATACTTGCAGCATTCGCCGAGCGCGAGGAGGAAGAGAGGATGAACGCTCGACGCCATGGTGGTTCCAAGCATGGACGTCGGACAATCGATCGAGGAAGAGATGCCGGATTTGTTCTTCTGTGGGACGACTACTTCAAAGAAGTTCCTCGCTATCCCGAATATTTGTTTCGACGAAGGTTCGTAATTAGTACACTTCTCTGCTTTGGCCCATTTTTCATTTCCCTGTCTCATTTACTTTTTATGCACAGATTTAGGATGTCCCGTAATTTGTTCAACCGCATAGCTAATGGTATACTTGAGCATGAGAAGGAGCATGATTATGATGGTTATTTTATGCAAAAAAGAAGTGCTTCTGGAGCTCTTGGGTTACATCCTCTGCAAAAGATGACCGCAGCAATGCGGATGCTAACATATGGAATAGCAGCTGATGGTGCGGATGAGTACATCCGGTCCGCTGAGACTACTAATTTAGAGTCTTGCAAGAAATTTGTGATCAAAGTTTGTGAAGTTTTTGGGGAAAGGTACCTGAGATCTCCAAATGAAGAAGACATTGCTAGGTTACTTGCAATAGGGGAGGAAAGAGGATTTCCTGGTATGTTAGGGAGCATAGATTGCATGCACTGGGGTTGGAAAAATTGCCCCAAAAAATGGCATGGCATGTTTAAAGGCCATGTGAACGAGCCCACTATGATCTTGGAAGCAGTTGCTTCACAGGATATTTGGATTTGGCATGCTTATTTTGGTTTACCAGGATCTCTCAATGATATAAATGTTCTTCAACGTTCTCCTGTTTTTTCAAAGCTAGTCGAATGTGAAACTCCTGCAGTGAATTATAGCATCAATGGCCATCAGTACACAATGGGGTATTACCTTGCAGATGGTATCTATCCACGGTGGGCAACATTTGTGAAGAGCATACCAGCTCCAGATACCAGAAAGCATAAAACTTTTGCCAAGAAGCAAGAGGGGGCTAGGAAAGATGTGGAACGAACCTTTGGGGTTCTGCAATCCCGTTTTGCCATTGTTCGTGGACCTGCTAAAGGATGGAAACGTAAAGAAATCGGTGATGTCATGAAAGATTGTGTCATAATGCACAATATGATAGTTGAAGAGGAGCGAGAAACTGGTCGGCAAAGCTGCACTTTTGAGGCAATGAGAGAAAGAGTCACAGTCTCTCGTACTCATGCGGAAACACCGAGCTCTTTTATTCAGATGACTCACCGGATTAGAAATGTCGATGAACATTCTCAGCTTAAACTTGATCTAATTGACCATGTGTGGCAAAAGTTTGGAGACGAGTGATGTCCTAGTTATAACTTTGTAATCCATTTCTTTTCATCTAGTTTTAATTTATGCAATGAGTGATGTAATCCATGTCTTTGTAATGCAGTGCTATCAATAAAATATTTTTGCATCAAATAGTTCTTACAACAACTAGAAGAAAGCATCAAATAGTTCTTACAACAACTAGCAGAAAGCAGTAAATAGTTCTTACAACTACAACATATAGCTCACACATCAAATAGCTCACATTACTCTAGGCGGCGAGCAATGATCTCATTCTGCTTAGCTTGGTAGAACTGCTTTTGCAAATCAGTCATACCACTAGTGTCCATGAGCATGACCCTCTCATCTAATTCAAACTGTCTCCGTGCATCCTCCTTCTTTTTGAGTGCAATCTCCTCTTTTCGCAATTCAAATTGCTGTGCATAGCGAAGATTTCTTGCCGCCTCTTTGATCTCATCCTTCTCTTGCTTTGCTGCCCACACATTTTCTATTGACAACTTGCAAGCACTGTCATCAGATTTACCTCTCTGCAATTTGTCCTTCTTCACACCATCGGGTCTTTTCTCATGTTCAAGAGCATCAGTGCGTATCGAGGTAGCATCAGTGCGTACCGAGGATGCATCAGCTGGATCATGGGTGGCTGTGCCCGGACTTGCATCAATGGTCTTCTTTTGTTTCTTAACAGAAGTTTCAAGTTCTCTTGTCTGCCACTTTGGATACTTCGAAAACTCTACATAGCAATGCATCAATGTGAAAGGCTTTTTTTTTTAACATCCATTTCCTTGAACATAATGTGTGCATCGTTTGTCTGCACATACAAATGTATTGTTAAAATATGCACAGCACATATAGAATATTGCACAACACATATAGAAGTAGAAGATAGATGCATACCTTTTCTGCTATAGTCCTTCCGCTTTCTTCCCTATTTATAATCTGCTGAAGGCAACCACAAAATTTAGATGTCTCTTTGTTAATCAATGTGTAACGGCAATTGATTGCATTAGCATTACGCTTCGGCCATGATGATTCCTTGTGTGCATTGTAGTACTCTGAAATTCTAGCCCAATAAGTATCTCGGTTTTGATCTGTCCCGACAATATCCAAACTTGTATTTGCCCATGCTGCTATCAGAACCTTGTCCTCATCACTAGACCAATTTTTTCCTTTGTTGGATTTTGCTTTCTCTGTTATTGCAGAACGTTGCTGCGTTGATGGTGTTGCTTGATGCTGAGTTGATGGGGTTGGTTGCTCTCCAATTGGACTTTCTGGTTGTGTTTGTGTGTAACCAAAACCCATGGTCTCCAAGAAGCCTTCATCACCATCCGTCTGCAAACAATCACATAGGAAACAACAAATATCTGAGCCAATTGATAAAAATTTGGTAGCCCCAATCACATCCTCGGTACGCACTGAGCAAATATCTGAGGAAACAACAAATATCTGAGCAAACAATCACATAGGACCACAATGCAGTACCAATTTTATCTCCGTCCAGCCCCAAATCGATCGAGGTAGCATAATAAATCAATCGAGGCAGCCCACACATCCTCGTCCGCAACCTATCCATCTCCTCGAGCCGTCGAGCGCCATCTTCCTCCTCTCTCAAGAGCCCGGCGCTCACCCCCACCGCCTCGAGCCCGGCGCTCACCCTCCTCCCTCGAGCGCCATCTTCCTCCTCCCCTGTCCCCGCGCCCATCTCCCTCCTCCCCTGTCCCCGCGCCATCTCCCTCCTCCGTCGCGCCCCAGGCCGCCGTCCCCATCTCCCTCCTCCGTTGCAAACTCCAGGCCCCCCCAGCCCGTCTCCCTCCAGGCCGCCGCCGCCGGAGCTCGCCCAACCTCCCCAGGCCGCGGCCGCAGCCCCTCTCTCCCCGCCCCCCCCCCCCCCCCCCCCTCTCCATGGCTCGCGCCGCCGCCGCCAGATCTGGCGAGCGGTGCGGCGGCCGCCCGACTGTCGGCACCTCTTCTCTACAGGCGGGAATGGAAAAAAAGGAGGGAGGGAGAGAGCTTACCGGAAGGGAGTGGCCGCCGGCGAGCTTGGGCGTCTTCTTCCGCTCGGCTCCGGACAGGGGCGGGAGAGAGCAGCTCCGTTTCTTGCGTCTCCACGAGCGTGGCGTGCTCGTGTTTACTTCCACGACGAGTAGCGTCGTGGATGGACGTGGATAATTTGCACGCCCCTATACACGTTCCGCTGGAGACGTTTTTCTGCCTTTTTTCTCGCCTGGTCGTGTAAACTTCGTTTCCACGCCCGTTTCCACATTCCACTAGAGATGCTCTAACAGCTGCATTTCTGCAGACTTGGTACGTGGTAAATATGCTACCCTAGCTGATTACTTCAGTTTCACTCCAGGTTAGAGGTGAATGAAGAGTTGATCCCATTGCCACCATCCAATGTCGCTACTGCGTGATGGTGCAAGGAAACGTCTGAAGATCAAAATTCATTTGTACAGCGATCTCTCTGTACTGTCATCCTATCTTTCTTTTCATAATATTTTCCTATTTTACCTCCATTTTTATTTTTCTGGTCAGTATGTGCAACCTTTCTGAACTATGTATTCTTTTTTAACCATGAAGGAGGACTGCATGTGATATATTAGAAGAGGAAAAACCAAAGAGCCGCAAAGAGTACACGGTTCAGTTCAGAACAAAACAGAAATAGGAGCTTACAACCCACGACCAAGCTACAAAACCAAAGGTAAAACAATACTCGGGGAGGGAGCAATGACCGGCACTTGCATTGCAAGCGATCACATACTTGCTTCACCTTTTATTTTGTCGATGATGGATTGAGTGGCTTTGTAGGCGTGTTCAAAAACTCTTCCATTCCTTTCCCTCCAAATCGACCAAATGGTGGGTAAGACAAGTGCTCAACTCCGCATACTGCACTGAACCTTGTTCCGTTCCATTGATATATAACGTTTTTGTGTTGTGTGTAATCAGGATATAAGTGGCAGTGGCATACGCAGCCCGCAAAGAAAAGCTCAAGTGGCGTATGTGAAATCCAGCAAAACTTACACGGCATACGTGGACAAGCCCACAAACACCACTGGCGTCAGCGGCGCTGCCTGCACTTGTTCCCAGTCGACATGGAACAGAACACCCCGTGCAAACCTGCTGGCCGCAACCAAAGCGGTGGCTGTTAGAATATGTATACGTGTACAACTAGATAGACTAGAATTAGTGCGCATCCTAGTCTATCTAGTTGTACACGTATACATATTCTAACATTCCTCCTCAGTCGTAGCGGGAGTGAAGCGGACAATTGTGACTGGGTTTGAAGGCTGGCGCATCCGTCGTTCCTCCTCTCCGTCATCATCAACTGCGTCTCTGATGTTCTTCCTCTCTTCCCTCCCGCAGTCACAACGGGAGTGGCGTGGATGCGAGTGCCGACACGGACGTTGTTGACTGGAGTTGTTGCCGATGTGATGCTGTAGATATTGCCATGGATGTCGATGTCGAGAGCTGGTGGTGATGTCGCCGTGGTCGATGTTGTCGTAGTCGTAGTTGTTGTAGCCGATAGCGCCGAAGGCGCAAAAAAAAAATTGCGCAGTTTTTGGTCGTAGTGTCTTGTTGTGCGGCGGCGGCGGCGGCGGCGGATTTTTGTATCATTGTGCGGCGGCGGCGGCGGCGGGTTTTTGACCAGGCGGGCGAGGCGATTGTGTGATCGCCCTAGCAGAGCGCCAGTCTGCGGCAGCGGCAAGAATATGCGGCGGCGGCGGGTATTTGTATCATTGTGCGGCGGCGGCAGGTATCTGCGGCGGCGGCGGGTTTTTGGGCGGCGGCAACGGCAAAAGACCACGTGGATGTAGACCATGGCGATGGTTGTGTTGGCGATGTAGAACTCGACGAAGATCTTGATGTAGTTGTACAGCTTGATGTAGATGTTCGGCTTGGTGTAGTTCCAGCTTTGCTCGGTACGGTCATTGCGGCGGCGGCGTGTCGTAGATTTTTTTTTTTTTTTTTTTTTTTGCTGTAGTAGGAGTTGACGGAGGTCCCGGCGTGGCAGAGGCTGATCGATCTGCTGCATATGATGGAGGTATACATGTACGTTACCTAGCAATGCATGCTGATGCATGCCGTTCCTTTCCTAGTACAGGCCCCGCATGCAGCATGACGGAGGAGTTTCGGCGTGGATGTGCTGCTCGCGTGGATGTAGATCGGATCATGGGCGCGCGTGGAGACGCGGCCAGCAGCAGATTAGATCGGCATGTGCATGTCCACATGCGGGGTCTTGCGCGTCTGTGATCCGACGCCGCCCTCGTCATAGCCTGTGGTTTGTGGACGATGGCACGCGAGCGGCGTCGTCGCAGATTTCTAGAAGCATGATGGCGTGAGCGCCATGTCGATGGATGGCCGCCTTTGGAGCACCGATTTTGCACCGAAGTTCACCGGAATACGTGGGATCTTGAAATTTAGGGCTTTATTTGTGTCTAATCGGATCTAATCTATGAAAAAATTCGAAATTTGATCTAATCTAATCTAAAGAACCGATCCGATCTTTGATCGAAACCGGGTGCCGCGCCCCTGAGGAGAGGACATTGATCTCCCCGGGGGCGGCGCGCGATGCGAAAGCTTTGGAAACCCTAAGATCGGCGACGTGAGTCAAACCGCTCTGATACCATGTGAGATGTTGTAGAACCCTAATATTCGCTTCACTCCCGCTACGACTGTGGGGGAATGTTAGAATATGTATACGTGTACAACTAGATAGACTAGAAATTAGAGTACATCTTGTATTCCAAGTCATGGGCTTCTTGCCCCCTAAGTTTGTACCTCCTCATATAAACCCCATGAGGGTCCAAGCAATACACAACAACAAAATATTAGGGTTCTACAACATCTCACAGGACGCCCAACCAGAGTATACCTCGTCGATACACTTGCATCAGCCCCAAAATATGTAAGTATGGATAAGAAATCACTCTTGTTTGAATACCACGCAGTTTTGATAAGATTTTGACCAAAAAATATTAAAATGGGGTAATTCGGGTTGGCAGAAATATAAAATTTTGTCTGCCGCAGTTTTGATAAGAGTGGTCACGGCTCTAACAAACATTGGTGTCACAAAATGTGACAGTGAACCAATTAGTAGCGATTTTTTTCTTTTCTTTTTCAATGGGGATATTCCCGACCTCTGCATTAAAATGATTTGATGTATATGACCGCTTAATTAACTTATTCAAAGTATTGTGCAAAGATTATTACATCTTATGCGTCACACAAAGTTGAGACATGTATCAACCAACAAAGTTATTATGAAAAGCCTATGTGTTAACATGATATTTTATATGATATTATATAATTAATTTGCGAGACATATTGGTTGAAAAAGTTATGTGCAACTATTTAACTGGCGCACCCAAAATCCATGTCCTGAAGAAAGGACCATGTACGAATCCAATTCGTGGCCAAAAGAATGAGTTTTAAAAGTGATGGCATTTCACACGTGCCAACCCATAATAAAAGCATTAACTTCTGCTCTTATATGGGATTTGTCTTTCTTTGCAACCCCGTTTAGCCAATTTTCAAACAAGTTTGTAATATTGGTTGGGTAAGTGATGTCAAAAGCCATGAAAACAATGCGGCAAATGACCTGAGCCCAGTGGACAAGATATGAACAAATGCTAAACAGTAGCAATTATGTGTTCAAGTATAGCAATGAATCAGAAACGATCATAGCAAGAAATCAATGAAAGACCAAGCTTCTGGTGCCAATCTTAGGGATGGCTACTCTCACCTGGAATCGAAGTCGTGACAAAAGAAACCAGTTAGAGCAAGATTCTACCGACACGTCGGGATGGCTACCCTACAGCAAAGCAAGTGCTTTGGGGTAGCTCTCATCTTCATCTTTGTTTATTTCGAGGACCATTTTTCAACTTGCAGGGCTTTGACACATAGACTGTTCCATGACGGGAAGCTATCTCGAAGGAGACCGGAGTTGCCTTCAAGCTGCCTATAGGACATATTATTCCATTCGAAAGATGCTAAATTTGTGCCGACGAATCATAAAGTAAGAGATTTTGATCCTTTGGTAAAGTGACCGAGTATGATGTCTTCTCCTTTTCTTAATCTTTTTTCTTTGGGACGGAGATAGAACACTCTTGCAATGTGGACCTAAAGAGCCCATTCTATCACAATGAAGAAACTCTAAGAGCTACTCCCTCCATTTTTAATATAAGATGTTTTAGTCTTTTTCCACATGCACATGTATTCACATATATATAGACATGTTGTATTTTGTATGTGCTCTTATTTTAGTATGAATCTAGTCAACATGCACAACACATAAAACATCTTATATTAAAAAAGGAGGGAGTAGAAAAACTAATAGCACTAAAATATACGACAGAAAAATGTAAACAATACACATCAAATGATTTAAACCCAAAAAGTTAGGAAAAGATTTACGATTAAAATGACTTCTTATAAATATAAATATAAAAATCCATGAAAATAAAACAATTAAACATATATTATAAAGATAATATATTAATAATGAGATTATATCAAGCATAGAAAACATAATGATTAGATGAAACATAGACATTAAGAATGCACACAACCGAAAACATAAAAAGAAGAAGAAAAAAGAAAGCAAAGACCGTGCCAAAGAAATCAGAGACTCGTAGTAGCAATAGCACAATCAGTGTTGACAACACCTTGACTCCTTAAAAAACTTCTCAACAACATCGCCTTCAGGAAGGTAACAGTGTACAAAAACTCGTCGTCCAATCTGACCAGCAAGGTAAGAACCTGAGTTTTACCCTGGAGCAGGTCCAAATCTCTTGATAATACCTTCAATAAGGAAATGATTGGGAACCACCATTGCCAGTTACAACCACCGATGGTTAAATTTAAGGTTTTCACCTCGGAATATAAGACACGATGCTCAGAGAGTACCGCAAAATACGAAGTCTACAAGTGTCACCGTCCCAACTCGTCAAGAAAACTGTTGCAAACGACAATCGCCTGACACACATAATTATCTCGAACTGATGCCAGTACTCCATGGGATATTCTCGACTCGGCATCATGAGCATGGGAGATGAAATCTCCATAGCCTATCCGGACTTCTTCAGACACCCATGACACCCCCCCCCCCCCTATCAACACCTTTGTAATCGCCGCATAGAAGATGCCAATGAAGACCCACGGTGGACGAAGGTCCCATCGTCCATGGGAAATATATTCACCTCAGGCCGCACTCTCGTGTCTATTACAAGCAAAGATCTGATCTGCAGTTACCCTGACCGGAGCAGCCCCGCGACGGATCACGAAGACGCCGGATTGACACAAGGAACGGTTGGAGGCAGACCGCAACCATGTCGGAATCCCCACCTCTCGATCCAATCCAGCACTGCTAAAAGGGTTTAAATGGCGATGTTCATTAGCCTTATTATCTCCCTAGCGATGTCGGGCACCAACTTGTCGCCTTACCACCAACCCATCGGTTCTCGCCTGCGACACCGTTTACGCAAGGATTTGAACCAAACTTTTTATAGGCTCTTATCTATACCACTAGTATTGAAAAAACAGAAAGGATATTTGCAAATTGAAACCAAACAGTAGCCTGCCGAGAGCCCGAGAAGGACCCAATTGATCGGAGATCGACAGATGGGTCCAATGTTGTGGATCAAAAGGAATATCACTTTGGAGAGAAAGCTGGGAGGACGAGGCCAAGCCCAAAAGACCACAAGAGAGCGCCACGAGATTATTCGCCCTGCTTTCGTCTCCAATCTCCATCGCTTTAGTCCCCTTCCACCATCCCCTTCTCGCCCTCTCGCTCTCGTTCGCCATGTGTGGATGTGAGCTGCAGGGCGCGCGCTATAAACGGCTGCTGCGTGCAGAACCATGCCACTCGCCGAAGATCCCAGCTCCCCGTTCTCCAGCTCCGCGCGCTTCCGGCGACTCGCGAGTTTGGTGTGCCAATGGGGGCGGCACAGCTGCTGCTGCTGGCTTTCTGCTCCGTACTCGCTGCGGTGGCGTGGACGGCCGGGGAACGGCCCCGCGCGGTGAAAGTGGGCGCGCTCTTCGACTACGACTCCACCATTGGCCGCGCCGCGCGGCTCGCCATCGAGCTCGCTGTCGACGACGTCAACGCCGACCGCTCCGTGCTCGCGGGGACCAAGATCGACCTCATCACGGCGGACACCAATTGCAGCGGCTTTGTGGGAACCGTACAAGGTTGGTTGCGCTGCGGTTTTTCATTGTGGCTGTATACTTGTATTTTTCATGCTTGAGGAGGTGGAGTTTCTTTGCTGCTGTAGCTATTAGCAGTTGAGAAACACCTTTGGATAGTTGAATTCAAGTAAAGATTTCTATTTTAGTAGTTTCCGATGAGTATCCAATTATGTCACATGAGGAAACGAAGATGAATTGGTTTGCCTTGATGCAAGAATCATAGTATGTGAAGTGGTTAATTATCGTTTCTTAGAACTAGTTTAGTTGTTGGAAAGTTTTACCCTCTGGTAGCTTCAGGGTAATCAGTAATAGCACAACAAAAAGCCTTTATTCACATGCAAGTTGCATAAGCCAAACCGAGTCAATGAACAAACCAAACCACCACTCGAACTCATAACTGAGTATGAGTCCTCCACCAACCTGTATATATCCTGATTTGAGATAGTTCGGATCCTGTTTCCACCTTTAATCCGAACTATGTGCATGTCTTGAGCTCCATGCGACCTCGCGTCCTTGGCCTTCCTTTGTTCCACTCCGTGCACAAAATAATTGATTCGGTCCGCGCCTTTGTCGAATCGAAACCACATGACTCTCACCAGGTGCATTCGAACCTTAGAGCTACATGCTCACGTGGCCGTGCATCAGAGACACATTACCAAGGACATGAGCTCTTTAGAGCCTTGCCGTTTCCCACTTGATCTCTTCTCGGCCCGGGCGGACCTCTCTGGTTAAACCGGCTGGTCCAACCGCCTCGAACCCGTCCATGCCGCTTTTACCTCCTGTGATTTCTTGCTCCAACAGTGAATAGTCGGTATCGATTGTTCCTCAGGAGGTCTCAACGCCTGACCGACCCTTGTTGTCATGCCCTCAATCTATCTTGCCAGTCGTGTTCGGCCGCCGCCGATAACTCGATGGTGTTATCCTTTGCAGCGGTGAGGCCTCACTCTGCTCTGGCCTCCATTTTGACAGATGTCTGGCTTCCTTAACAACATCACCCCATCACCTCTGTCTAGATAACCATGTTAGAATTATGCGCGATTAGACCATTGCCAGAAAGTAGACGGGAGATGATATTTGTTAATGAGGTTAAATGATCAAATCGCGCAACACCCAAGGTAAATTATTATGAGAGCTCCTATCCATATACTAAATCAACATACTTTAACCGACGACAAGACCGCCAAGGCCATCAGACGTATCTCGACCACCGTGCCACAGCGGTCCTGTCACCTCCCACGGACACTCCGGCCATCCCTGATCTTTTGTCTAGGCTACCAACTTTGGCTACCCCGCGGCGCCTTTATATAATAGCCCCGGATTATATATGTTTGACTCTAACACCTAACCCTCTGCATATTTCAAGTCTAATTGTAGCCCAAGACACATATTTGACACAAATTTCATCGCAACGTGTTTCACGATGCAGAATAGGATACCGCCCAACAAACAATCGCTACTCTAAATTATGTAGAGCACCCCAGCTGCCATTGTCACCAGATGACCAGAGTAGGAAACCATGTCCCCTCGCTAGAGATAGCTCACCTGAGAGAGAGCATGGATGACGACACCACTAGAAGAATAAGACATGCTAAGTATAGCAGCCAATCCTTGACCTGCAACACCTCCACCACTGTGTAGACCCCCAAGTCGCCACTCGCCAGGGTGCCAAATCTCCAGGGAGGTACATCAGCCCGTTACCCGCTGGTTTCCTTTTTATGTCAACCCGATTATAAGAAAGAAACATATTTGTACTATCGATCACAAATTCTATAATATCTGAGTTATCCCTTGTCCCTTAAGGTGCAAGAAGTATGAGGTAACACACATCTTGTTCTTCACTTTCTTTGACATGTGTGAGCATCGACATAAGCACATTACTGTGACTACTTACAAATGTCTGAACCATAGCTATTATTCATTTTGTTCTTGAGCACAAAATTTGGAATAGAAGGCAAGTATTCTGCTTTCTTGTCCTGTGAGATATGGCAATTCAGTTTCAGTTTATCAACTACAGTAGCTGATTGCTCGAACAGTTCTGACCAATAAATTTTACTATTGCTGCAGCACTGCAACTTATGGAGAAAAAAGTGGTTGCAGTCGTTGGCCCACAATCCTCTGTGATAGGCCATGTCATCTCACATTTTGTTAATGAGCTACATGTTCCGCTTCTATCATTCGCGGCCACTGATCCAACTCTTTCTGCATCAGAGTATCCTTACTTTTTAAGGAGCACTATAAGCGATCGCTTCCAAATGCACGCGGTTACCAGCATTGCTTCTTACTATCAATGGAAAGAGGTGACTGCTATATTTGTTGATGATGATTATGGGCGAGGTGGGGTGTCTGCCCTTAGTGATGCCCTCGCAGCAAAACATGCTAAAATTTCATATAAAGCAGTCATTCCTCCAAATGCTAACAGAGATGTGATCAGTGATATACTATTTAAAGTAAACATGATGGAATCAAGGGTTCTGGTTGTGCATGTCAATCCTGATACAGGGTTGCGAATATTTTCTATTGCTAACGAGCTGCAGATGATGACCAGTGGCTATGTCTGGATTGTAACTGATTGGCTAGCTGCTGTCCTGGACTCCTCAAGTTCCGGGTATCTGGAAAACATGAGTTATATGCAAGGATTAATTATGCTTCGTCAGCACATTCCTGATTCTGATACCAAGAAGAAGTTCGTATCAAAATGGAATATTGCGGCTCGCAAAAGAAAGTTGTTTCTGGTTTAAATTCTTATGGTTTTTATGCTTATGACTCTGTTTGGATTGTTGCCCATGCTATCGATCATTTTCTCAATAGAGAGCAGCAGATCAACTTCTCTGCAGATCCAAGATTGCACGATTCGGATGGAAGCATCACTCTGTCGACTCTCAAGATATTTGATGGTGGTGAACAGTTGCTACAGCAGCTTCTGCTCACGAACTTTACAGGCCTAACAGGTCTAGTTCAGTTTGATTCAGAGCGCAATTTGGTACACCCAGCATATGATATTCTTAACATTGGTGGTTCTGAGCCTCGTTTGATTGGGTATTGGTCTAATTACTCTGGACTTTCTGTTGCCGCTCCTGAAATTTTGTATCAGAAGCCACCAAATATGTCGGCAAGTGCCCAGCAGATGGACAGTATGGTGTGGCCAGGTGACACAACCACTAAACCCAGGGGGTGGGTTTTTCCAAACAATGGCCAGCCTCTGAGAATCGGTGTTCCAAATAAACCAAGTTTCAAGGAATTTGTGGCAAGTGGAAAAGGTCCTGATAATGTGACCGGGTATTGCATTGATATATTCAATGCAGCAGTTAAACTGCTTCCTTACCCTGTTCCTTCCAAATTCATATCAATCGGCGATGGTACAAATAATCCTAAGTATGATGACATTATTAATATGGTTGCCAACAATGTATGTTATGATTCTTTACTCTTCTTCTTCCACCATTTTCCTTTAATTGTCAGCATTATAAATCTGGTTTCGAATAATGTATGTCCTAATTATTTTCTGTGCTTTCTTGATCATTTTGCTTTTAATCCTCTGATTTATTTTCATTGTAGACCATTGATGTAGCTGTAGGGACTTCGCTATTGTGAAAAATAGACGAGGATTGCAGAATTTACACAGCCCTATATTGAGTCAGGGATGGTGATAGTAGCGCCGGTGAAGCAGTCAACTTCAAGTGCCTGGGCTTTCTTTAAACCATTCACATTAGAGATGTGGTGTGTAACCGGTACTCTCTTTATCTTTGTGGGAATAGTCGTTTGGATTCTTGAACATCGGACAAACGAGGAGTTCCGAGGGACTCCACATCAACAAGTCCTAACAATATTTTGGTACGTTTTTGTTTTCGTTGCTACCACTAGATGTATTTTATGTTATGATCATGTCTAGCTCTGAATGCAAACTATGAATACTAGTAAATAAGAAAAGCTTTGTTTATTTCTTTCTCATAGTACAGACTAATGAGTAATATTTTGATCTTGGTGATTTCTCTATTTGTTAACTATATGTAACAGATACTTCATGCTTCTCTTTCAGGTTTGCTTTCTCAACAATGTTCTTTGCACACAGTAAGTCTGCATCACATGACGGCATGCTTAACTCTTCCATTCCATCTTATTTTCCACTATGTTTAAGAAAATCCATGTTATTTTTGCATTGATTTCAAGACATCTTTCTGAAATCTCATCTCAGGACAAAACACCGTAAGTGCTCTTGGGCGTTTCGTGCTGATCATTTGGTTGTTTGTCGTGCTGATCATCAACTCAAGTTACACTGCTAGTCTGACGTCAATCCTCACAGTCCAGCAGCTTGTAACCGGAATAACTGGGCTGGACAATTTGATTGCAAGCAGTGTACCTATTGGATACCCGGCTGGAAAGTTCATCAGAAATTACCTGATTGAAGAGCTGAATATTCACGAATCCCGGCTGGTGCCGTTGAACACAATTCAGGACTATGCCGATGCCCTTAATAGTGGACCAAAAAAAGCTGGTGGTGTTGCTGCAATTGTTGATGAACTGCCGTGTGTTGATCTCTTCCTGTCATACCATTGCGACTTTAGAATAGTGGGTCAGGAGTTCACAAAGGAGGGATGGGGATTTGTACGTACATCATCCTTTATGTAATTATAGATATTCATTTCAACTTCTCGACCAGTCTAGTAGAGGAAATTAATTAACCTGCTCATATCTTCTTGTTCCTTGCAGGCATTTCAAAGAGATTCTCCACTTGCTGCAGACATGTCAACGGCCATCCTTCAACTTTCAGAGACTGGTCAGCTCCAGAGAATTCACGACGAGTGGTTGACGCGGCCAAGTTGTAGCTCTGATGACAGTGGGTTGGGACCAAGCAGGCTGGATCTTGGAAGCTTCTGGGGCCTTTTCCTGCTGTGTGCTATGATCTGCCTCTTCTGTCTTGGGGTGTTCTTTGTTAAAATAAGCTGGCAGTACAGCAGGTACTCCAGTTCTGTGGTTGCCGGGGAACCGAGCGAAGCTGCTGCTCAAGTACACCCGATGAAGCCAAAGCCAAGACGTCTTGATAGCTTCAAAGATCTGATGCATTTTGTTGACAAGAAGGAGGAAGACGTTAAGAAAGAAATGAAACAGAGATCAAGCGATAAAGATAATCATGGCGTGGGATCCTCGGATACACACTCTGTCTCTTCAGCATAGAGTTTGCTTCAGAGACAAAGCCCCAGGTTCTCACATTGCCAAGATAGCACACTGAAGTAAATAAAACAGCGGTATATTGGTAGTATGCGACAAAGTTCCAGTTATATGCCTAATAGACTGAGCAATGGAGGGTCTGAACCACCTTCTAATCACAAATGAGGAGGTTGTTGTCAGAAATAACCCTTGTTGTGTTGTATGATATGTTTATGTGTGTGGGTAACTGCCCTAGAGCCCGTGTATGTTTATATAACTGCTGTATAGTTTTGTGTTATATATAATACTGTATAATTTTGAATAACTTTGAATATCAGTCACAGCTTTAAAACTAGTTTGCATATCAATCACCGCATATTTCGATTGCACGGTTAAGATTTCAAACCTATATTGTAGTCATTGAAAGTTAAGATTTCCAACCTATAGCCTAAATGGGATGTTCAAGTATGGAGTTATGAATGTGGAGTCATAACCTGTTTAATCTGGACTGTGCCCGACAGCGAAGGTCCACCGTGATGCTACAGTCTGAAAAAAAAACATGCCCCCGCGTTGCTCCCTTTGGGGCGACTCGGGCGACGACCCCAACCCTAGCGCCGTCTCCCTCCTCCCCTCGATTCCCTCTCCCTGGCACTGCCAGAGGTGACCACCGGGAAGCAGTGCGGCCGCTAAGGAAGGTAGCGGCGAGGCTCGCGTCACGCCGTGCTCCCGCGGTGGACTTTGGACGCCGAGGCGGTGGCTCGGGTGGTGAGGTGGCGTGGCTTCGTGACAAGCAGCGTGCACAGGTGTTGGCCTCCTCCTTGGTCGTGGGGCTCAGGCTGCCGCCTCTGTCCCAGATCTAAAGGTTGACTCCACCTTCGGGTACGCCCTCGCTAGTACTTCACTCTGGTGGCCTCCGATCGTCAGATCTGCGCGCAGCGACGGTTGGAAGTGGGGGAAAGAACCGATAGAGATCCCCTGGCTGGCCTTGCTTGCCGTGACGACAGCGCCACCGGTTGTTGCGGTACTTCCCCTCCCCCACCCTCTCTCTACCCGGGAGAATACCCAATTTTCTTGATTCAGCGCATCGGCGTCTCGGCGTCGCAACCTTCCTGAAGGTGTCGGCTTTGGTGAGAGGGTGGTGGGGCTTGCTCTGGTTTCGGATGGCAGTGTCGAGGCTCCTTCTTCATTAACGACCGCACCAAGCAGCTTCCTTTCCCCGGGGTGGTCTCCGTGTTTTGTGGCTAGGCGTCGCTTCTCGTGCATTCGTGGCTTTGTGCCTGATCCCATCGGCGACTTGGTTCCTGGCCCTCCCTCTTACCTAGGGAGAGTGTCCCCATGATCGACGGTTCGGCGCCCTTCGAATCGGGTGAGGGGGCAGGGGTCCCTCTTTGATCTTGGAGGAGGATGGTCAAATGAAGGGTCGCCCTTTCTAGAAACAGACAAAGGTTTTATCCTGCTCAAGTCTCGAAGGTGGTCCTCGTCGCTTCCATGGCGCTTCATCAGTGGCGGAGAGCATCGACGACTACATGCTATTTTCTTCTTTATCTTGGTTGCTATATTTTGCGGTGTTGTAAACTGTTCACAACATCTAGTATGTGCCGCTTGTGGTGCCCTTGTGTATTCCCTAGCCGGTTGATGAATTTGTTAATTCAAAGCAAGCTCTACTCAAGCCTGCCGTTTAAAAAAAACATGTCTAATTTGTCATGCTACTTGCTTAATTTTGTGGAATATGAACTTATGTAAGTATGTTGTTGCTTACTGTAATTTGAGGAGTGCTGCTACATGTTTTATTTGTTGTTGTCATTGAGCACTTGTGAAATTGTGTTTTCACTAAGCAAGTACTCCCTACGTTACAATTTAATTGGCTTGCTATACACATGTCAAGATACATCCACATGTGGTGTATAACAAGTCAATTAAATTGAATGGAGGGAGTAAGATTTTGTACAATTACTACCCCTGCTCAATATAATTGTCAAAAGTGACCCCTTCGAAATGTTTTTTATAAAGAATAGCCCTGATAGAATTTGAAAAGACGAGATATGAACTTCCGACCAACTCAAAGGCGGCATGTCACCTTCCGCCAACTCAATTGGCGGTTGTCAAAAAGACTCTTGCCGCTGAGTTTCTACCAACTCAGTGGCGCGCGGATGACTTTTCGTCAGATGGAATGGCGGAAGGTGAATTCCCACCATTTGAGCTGGCAGGAAGTACAAGTATGGCATTTTCAGATTCCGCTATTATTATTTTTGACAAAAAAAAAATCGGAGAGGTCATTTAGAACAATTACATTGGCGAGGGGTCATATTTGCAAAAAAAAGTTCAACAAGTAGAATATTGGTTTTATGCATAAAATTGGGAAGGGAGAAGCCACAAAAGCTTGCAGGGATTTGTTGTACTTCCTCCGTCCTAGTTTATAGGGCATAATCCCAAAACCAATTTGTCCCACAAATCTCCACCTCTTAGAGCATCTCCACCGGGGGCCTCTAAAGGACCCCCCCAAAGGCCCTTTGGGGGGCCGGACACCAAAAACGTCCACCAGCGGCACCCCCCAAAGCCTCGCCTCGAGCGATTTTGTGTCCGGCACCCCCAATAGGGCCTCCAAACTTGGAGCCCTCCTGGGGTGCCGGACATTGACCGACATGGCCTCCGACAGGTGCGCCCCACCCGTCATAGACATAGGGAGCGAGGAGGTGTTCTAAATTCAGCCGTGCAGGAGGCCGTTCCACCCGCGTTAATGGCGACGCGTTTCTGCAGGCGACGAAGCGACGGGACGGCGAGGCGTCTGCGGCACACCTCTCAATTACGCCGGCGCCCAGGCTTTCCCGGCTTCCCAAGCGTCGGCGTGGCCGAATCGCGTCGCCGCCACATAACTCCGACGCGACGCGTGCTCACCCACCCGCCGCTTCCCGCCCAGCGCCACCGCTTCCCGCCCCCTCCCCGGCTATATAACACTCCTCCGCCGTGCAGCCTCGGCACACACTCCTCCGCCGTGCAGCCTCACCACACCAAAACTCGCCGTAGTGTCGCCCCGAGCCAAGCACCATGCCTCGCCGCGCTCACCCTCTGGGGCAGGAGCAGGAGCAGGAGCAGGCGCAGGAGCAGGCGCCGGAGCAGGCGCTCCAGCCTGTCGTTGACGAGGAGCCCTTCGATTGGGTGAACGTCGACGACATCGACGTGGAGGAGCAGCTGGAGCAGGAGCCGGCCCAGGATCCTTACCCTGGGCAGGAGCCGCCTCCGGAGGAGGAGCCGGCGCAGGAGCAGGAGCCGGCGTCGGAGCAGGAGCTGCCGCCGCCGCTTTGGCCCGACCAGGTGGTCGCGGTCAACTCCTTCGACACCTGGCGCGCCGAGCAGGCGGCCAACCAGTTCAAGCTCGGCTACGAGGCAGTTGGTGACGCCATCGAGGCCGCCATCTGAAGGCCTCCCTCGAGACCGCGGAGCGAGACACTCGCTGCCGTGCCTTCATGGCAGCCGAGCGCGCGGCGTACGCGGACCTCAACGCCGTGACCGCGGAGCGGGAGAATCCGGCCTCGATGGAGGCCGCCCAGCAGGCGGTTCACGAGGAGCTGAACCGGGCGCGCGAGGCGAGGGCGCGCGAGGCGAGTCAGGCAGCGGTAGCTGAGAGGGATGCCGCAATTGCAAGGGCTGCCAGGGATGACATGCGCCGGGCGGCGAGCGCGCTCCGGCAGGAGAGGCGTGTTTGCTCGCGCCTAGCTCAGGAGAGCCAGAAGGCCTCCCTGGCAGGACAGGCGCCCCGCTACGACGACGAGGCAGGCCAGGGCGGCAGAGTTTAGATTAGGGTTTAAATTTCAATCGTTTAGTCTAATTTGAATCGTTTAACTTTGAATCGCTTAAATTTCATGTCGCTCGCAAGGTGTTCGACCATTTGCGCGCGTTTGGGGTGGGCCTTTGGGGAGTGCCGCTGTGGGCGGCCTCCAAATGTTGCCCGGACACATGTCCGGCACCCCCAAAGGAGGCCCAATTGAGGATGCCGGACACACATTTGGAGGCCCCGGTGGAGATGCTCTTAGGCCTAATAACAAATACCCACCAATACATATAAGATTTAAGCTCTGATCAAATATCACAAGAGATTTGTAAATAGGACGGAGGGCGTACAGTGCTTGTCATGCCTTGGGTCTGCACCTAGGACGGAGGGAGTACGGTACTTGTCATGCCTTGGGTCTGCAACCTGATTGAAAGGAAGACCAAACAGAGCAGAACTCCCTGCATTCAACGATTTAGTAAAAGACTGTGCACCACACCACGCGTGGCAATAGTAACTGAGTTCATAATGACGCAGCGAAGCCGAGAGGCTTGCATTTGCAGACTTGCACACGCTAAGAGCATCTCAAAGGCCATTGGCTCCGGACACCAAAAACGCCCACCAACGTCACTCCCCAAAGGCTCGTCCCGATCGATTTTGTGTCCGGCACCCCCTATCGGGCCTCCAAGTTTGGAGGTCCTCCTGGGGTGCCGGACATTGACCGGACATGGCCTCCAACAGGTGCGCCCCACCCGTCATAAACGTAGGGCGCGAGTAGGTGTTGTAAATTCAGCCGTGCAGGAGGCCGTTCCGCCCGCAATAATGGCGACGCGTTTCTGCAGGCGATGAAGCGACGGGACGGCGAGGCGTCTGCGGCACGCCTCGCAATTACGCCGACGCCCAGGCTTTCCCCGCTTCCCAAGCGTCGGCGTGGCCGAATCGCGTCGCCGCCACATAACTCCGACACGACGCGTGCTCACCCACCCGCCGCTTCCCACCCAGCGCCACCGCTTCCCGCCCAGCGCCACCGCTTCCCGCCCCTCCGTTTCCCGCCCCCTCCCCTCCTATATAACACTCCTCCGCCGTGCAGCCTCGACACACACTCCTCCGCCGTGCAGCCTCACCACACCAACACTCGCCGTAGTGTCGCCCCAAGCCAAGCACCATGCCTCGCCGCCTCCAAACCACCTAGTCCACCCTCACCCAGGCAGCGCGCGCGCTCACCCTCTGGGGCAGGAGCAGGCGAGCAGCGCTCCAGCCTGTCGTCGACGAAGAGCCCTTCGATTGGGCGAACGTCGACGACATCGACGTGGAGGAGCAGCTGGAGCAGGAGCCGGCCCAGGATCCTTACCCTGGGCAGGAGCCGCCTCCGGAGGAGGAGCCGGCGCAGGAGCAGGAGCTGCCACCGCCGCTGTGGCCTGACCAGGTGGTCGCCGTCAACTCCTTCGACACCTGCGCGCCGAGCAGGTGGCCAACCAGTTCAGGCTCGGCTACGAGGCGGTTGGCGACGCTGTCGAGGCCGCCATCCTGAAGGCCTCCCTCGAGACCGCGGAGCGAGACGTTCGTTGCCGCGCCTCATGGCCGCCGAGCGCGCGGCGTACGCAGACCTCAACGCCGTGGCCGCGGAGCGGGAGAATCCGGCCTCGATGGAGGCCGCCCAGCAGGCGGTTCACGAGGAGCTGAATCGGGCGCGCGAGGCGAGGCAGGCAGCAACAGCTGAGAGGGATGCCGCAATTGCAAGGGCTGTCAGGGATGACATGCGCGGGCGGCGAGCGCGCTCCGGCAGGAGAGACGTGTCCGCTCGCGCCTAGCCCAGGAGAGCCAGAAGGCATCCCTGGCAGGACAGGCGCCCCACTACGACGACGAGGCAGGCCAGAGCGGCGGAGTTTAGATTAGGGTTTAGCTTAGGGTTTAGATTAGGGTTTAAATTTCAATTGTTTAGTTTAATTTGAATCGTTTAACTTTGAATCGCTTAAATTTCATATCGCTCGCAAGGTGTTCGACCATTTGCGCGCGTTTGGGGTGTGTCTTTGGGGAGTGCCGCTGTGGGCGGCCTCCAAATGTTACCCGGACACATGTCCGGTACACCAAAGGAGCCCAATTGGGGTGCCGAGTGCCGGTGGAGATGCTCTAAGCTTTTATACGAAGGAAACCCCCAAGCGAGAGCTCGGTACATTCGAGGGAAACAGAGAAAGGTAGGGGTAGCATAACTCAAAGAGAACGGATGCGACGAACTGGCAAGTATGGCGCGCTCGTCTGCCGCGAACCATGGGAGCCGCTCGCAGCAGCAGGCCCGTCGAGCGGGGGCACGGGACCCCTGGGAGGAAGCGGCTGCCGCGTTGCGCTCCAGGGACTCCAGGACGTCGACCTATCAGTGGGGCACGGGCACCACGCAGTCGACGGAGGCCGCCATCACCGACTCATGGGGCACCGGCGCGTCGAGGGAGGCGCCGGTCATGGAGACTTGGGGCCCCAGAGCATCGACAGAGACGCCGGTCATGGAAACATGGGGCCCAAGGGCGTGCACGGGGGCGCCGGTCATGGACACATGGGGCCCAAGGGCGTCGACGGGGCCGCCGGTCACCTTAGGCTGGGGAAACTGGCCTCAACGGAGGCGCCGGTCACCTTCGGCTGGGGAGCCATGACGTCGACGGAGGCGCCGGTCTTCGACCCCTGGGGCCCCAGAGCGTCCGAGCCAGCGCGGGACCACTTCGCGACGGAGAGGCCACGCTCTACGGTTCCGCCGCCTTCGGAGAGCGAGGTGCGCATGACCATCACGGTGGCCAACGCCAAAGCCTTCCTCCACTGCGGCGGCTGCAGCCTCCCACTCAAGCCGCCGATCTTCCAGGTATGTACTCACACACGCATATCCCTCTCCCAGCCATAGCCAATTAGCCATAGGTACGTTACACGGCATTACAGAACATCCTTGCACTTGCAGTGTGACGCAGGGCACGCGGTGTGCTTGGCGTGCCGGGAGAAACAGTTCAGCAGAGGAAGGGGGTGGACTTGCAACGTATGCCGCGGCCCTGGCTTCCACCAGAGCGGCTTCTTGGACAACCTGGTGAAGTCCCTCCGCGTGCTGTGCCCCAACGCCGCCTGCGGCTGCGACGAATCACTGGCCTACCACGACCTCGACGCGCACGGAGTGGCGTGTGAGCACGGACCGGGGACGCCCTGCCCCTTGCGCGGCTGCAGCTTCGTCGCCCCAGTTCCGGTGCTCCTGGACCACTTCGCCGCCGTGCATGGGTGGCCGATCACCGACGAGGAGCGCGTCGGGAAGAGCTTCCACATCGACCTTCACGACGGCTTCAACGTCGTCGCCACAGCCGTCCGTGACGGCGGCAACCAGCAGCACGTGCTCCTGCTAAACGTGGGGAGGCAGCCGTTCGGCCGCACCATCTCCGCGATCTGCATTCATCCTCAGCTCGCTGTCGGCGGGTCGTGTGAAGCAGAAGTAAACAAGACGGTGGAGCTCGAGCTGTGCTACTCGGCCGCACGCCATTACCAAGAATCTGTATTCAGTGTGCCTTTCGTCGATCTCACCGATGGGCTTCCGGACGAGTTGGCACAGTTCGTCGTCCCCAAGTCTGTCCACCCAGACGACGAAGCTTCCATCCCTGTTACAGCCTTTCTTACCATCAAGTAGATCTTCAGTGGTCAATCCTCAATTCCTCATCCTATCTAATTTATCGTGAGGGTTGATGGGCCTGAATTAGTAGTTCAATCTGGTGCTCCCAGATCGGTGTGCCACTGTGCTAGTATTTGTTGTGTTTTGCTGATATGTGATGTTTTGCTATAAAAGGCCAAGTGCTTGATTATATGATTTAGATGCACGCTGTTATGAGATGTTTTTTTGTTATTACATTTCTATCTACTGAACTAATTTAACCGCACATCTTAACTATCCTATCCTTGGTCCAGTAAACTGAGGCTGGGTCAAGTTCTAGCCATTGATCGCCATAAGTATTTCATAAATAAACATCATATGACAAGTATTTCATCTAAGTTACAAATTATTATCGTAAGTTCATACTCATTCACATTCACATTCACACATTGAATTTGAACTCATAGACACGTGGAATAAGTATTTCCATTATCGTCACAAGTAGAATCCACAACCAACTACTATATGGTCCAATGATTCAAGAAATAATGTATATATAACTAAATAGATCATCCCACTAAAATTGCTTTAGTATACTTAGAGAAACGAATTCAGTTCGAGCAGAAATTTCGGAAATCCATTTCGGGCAGTAGGAGCATCTACTCCCATTTTCAAAATGTCAAAAAAAATCGAAAAAAATCAGGTATACCACTAAGCCACAAAAATTCAGAAAAACAAGCATTTTTCTATGGCCCGTATAAAAAAGGCAAAAAGTATCTTTTAAAAACTCATTTTGTAGCACCAAAATTTGTCTTTTTACATGAGTCACAAAAAAATGTCTTCACGAATCATGCGTGCACATAAAATTCCATGATAAACATCGGAATTCTTTTGAATTTGTTGACATTTTAAAAAACTTAATAGGAGTAGATGCTCCTACTCAAACCTGGCCAACGGGCCGGCACGGCACGGCCCAGGCACGTCTAGAGCTTGGCGGGCCTGGCACGGCACGGCCCGTCTAGTAAGTGGGCCGTGCCGTGCCGGCACACGGGCCTGGCCAAGAGGCCCAGGCACGGCACAGCACCTTAATGGGCCGGCACGGGCACGTTTAGTCCTGGCGGCTTAATTCGGCCCGTGTACCTGTTTTTCCCTGTTTTAGCTTAAAAAGTGCGAAAAAAATCTGAAATGTTCAGAATTACATGTAGAAAAATGTAAACCTGATAATGCGGTTCAAATACGTACATTCTAGCGGACTAAAATGTGTACGTGCCTGTGTGCGCAAATGCACAAGATTCTTTTACCGTGCAAATTAGGCTAACTAAATTCACTATATAAATAATAAGTCATCGATCTGCAAAGAAACACTATAGTATCAGTGGACTAGTGGCAATGGCCAGCGCGCTCCAGCGAAGGAGCTCCCAGGTTCGACCCCTGTTAACGGCATATTTACACTATTTTATGCGCTTTGTCATCATACTCGCGGGCTTGCTGCGCTGGTTGGCTAAACGGGCCGTGCCGTGCCGGCACGCGGGCCTCGCCTGCAGGCCCCAGCACGGCCCCAGGTGACTCGCGGGCCTGGCACGGCCCATCTAGCCGCGTGCCGTGCTAGGCCCTTGGCGGGCCGGGCACGCGTGCTCACGGGCCGGCCCGCGAGCACGGGCCCAGATGGCCAGCTTTGCTCCTACTACCTGAAACACCTTCTCCCAGCCCTTTGCCGAGTTCTCGGTTTTCCATGTTTTCTTCTCTCTCCTCCCCCCCCCCCCCCCCCCCCCCACCCCAAGGGCCAATCTTGAAGCCCTCTCCGGCGATGGCGCAACTCGGAAATGGTGGAGGAGAGGCGTCCGTCACTATAGTTTGTACTTCCTTCGTCCAGAATTAAATGTCACCAAAACAAATGTATCTAGTTGTGAAATATGTCTAGATACATCCATTTTCATGACAACTAATTCCGGATGGAGGGAGTACAAGTACTAGGCTATGTCTTGGCCCCGTAGTGTCATTTTAGAGTAGATCACCGAATCCTAACTCTATATTTTTGACTAAGCATACATGGAATATTCGATTCCAAAGCCTTTTTAAAAAGTCCATCAAAATTTAGGAAAAACCCAAAATGTGCATTGAATGATCTACAAGTGTGCAAAAGTTTAACTATGTATTTTTACTAGGAATACATGAAAAATAGCTGTAAACGAGTATGATATGCCCGTGTCATATTCGATTCCAAAACCATTTAAACAAACCATATCCGGTTCCGAACTTGATTAAAAACATTCTATATCCGGTTAGAGATCCACGGAGGATATCCGATTCCGAACTTGACGCCCGAAATGTTATATCTAATAGCCCATGATATGAAATACGTAAAAATTAAATAGTATTAGCTGATGTTTTAAATCCAAATAATCTGATTTTCTACTGAAATGTCTAACCTTGTAGAGCCTAGTTAGAAGTCAGTGAGCTGTCGAGTTCGTCTGCTGAATAACAACTAAATTAAATAGTCATTGTAGAGTACGGAGTACAATTTTGTTAGTTTCATTTATCAACTATTTGTGGTAATCTGGTTTGGCAATGTACTTATACGCGTATCCGTTCCATTAATTTTACTTCCACTCCGAAATCTGCTATGTTTTCTCCGAATGCGTGATCACACATATCTGCCTGGAATTCACAACTGGTTATTATTCATTCCTCTCTCAATCAAATAAACAAAATGTGCTAGAGAATATGTTAGATCCAAAATCTGATCCGACCAGTTCACATCCCTATAAACATTACCCGGTTTCAAAAGTTTGAAATTTTAACACACTTGTCTTTATTGTCCAGCCTCGAGTATTACGAATTGTGCATTGAAAGTTTGCCAGACGGGTAGAAGTCTACTTTTTACATGTAGGATTTTTTGTTCAATTTTTTTTGACACTAAGAAATGTCGATTTTGAATTATTATTTGAAAGAAACAAGATACAAGGAGTTTGGGATCCATTTATTTGAACTCTCCCAAATAGGTGATCACCACACTTCGTTTATTTATTTTTTTGAATTTCCCGTACTTCGTTTTTTCATTGCTACAAAGAGTTATTATCTTCCTCCCAAGTTACTAATCCGGTCCTCCAAGATTACTCCGAGAAGAGTTATTTTCTCCTCCAAACTACTACTCCGGTTCCCCAAGATTACTCCGAGCACAACGTATACTTTTTTTTAGATAAATGGCTTTATTACTCAATAGTTTAAGCATTACACCCGGCCTCTGCATAACAAATGCACACAGCCGCAATCCAACTGACAAAAATAAAAGTATGTGTGGAAATAGACGAGTTACAATCCATAGTAATGTGTAAGACGCCTATGATATAGCAAGCTCATCCGCCTATGGGGCACCAATCCGGCGATTAAGCGGCCACCCATGTTGTGACAAAATGTCCATTGCCACGTACTCCAAGCGTGCACACGCCTCCGTAAAGAGGTCTGGATGTCCCACATACTGTAAGGTGCACCACGTACGGAGAGTACTTGTACAGCGTATACTTCTGAATGACCACGTATTAGTAAAGTCAGCATGTGCCCTAGTTCCACGCGGGGGCAATTTCAACAGATTTGACCCTTTTTTTCAAATCAATTCACGAAGTGGACTTAAATTCAAAACAATTCAAGATCTGACCCTTTTGCACGGCGCCCGCCTCCGGGGCGCCGTGTTCTTCTGTACGACGCCTTGGCCCAGGGCGCCGTTGACCCTGCCACGTCGGCGCTACGGGCCCCGCAGCTCGAACGTACGGCGCCCCAGGCCAGGGCGCCATACTACAGACCACGGCGCCCCACCCTAGGGCGTCGTACCACCTGACCACGGCGCCCCGGTCTGGGGCGCCGTACAACTTGAAAACCACAACCCGCGCCGCCGGCCTTCCTCACTCGTATCTTTCTTCCTTCTCCAGCTCGAAGCTCTATCTCTCTCCCCTCACTTGACCCACTCCATTTTCCACTCAAATCCCACCGAATCAGAGGGATCTATCTGTGGAATTTGTGTCCTCTTCGTTCTCCACGGTAAGCTTCGTTGTTCCCCTCAAATTTGGCCAACTTAAATTTTGCCATTTGATTGTATTGTGCAAATTCGTGAAACCCTAGAAATGTTTGTGGGAGGAACAATCTGCAGCTCGGTGTTGAAATTCGGGCCATAGGCTCTAGGATTTGTATGTGATGCATGTAAAATGCATACATGAACTTTGCACTATATCACTTATATTCCAATCATATTTGCATCATATAAGGGTTATATCACTGTTATATAATGATTTTTGGGAACAAAATATTTATTTCCTATTTTTATGGAATTAACTCTGCGCAGGCAGAAAACCCTATTTTTCCCTTTTAAGTTTCAGGGACCCAAACGACGTCCAAATAACCTGGAAAAATACAGGCGTCAATATTTTGGAAGAAGGAAGACTTGGGAGCGAAGGAAGCAAGCAAACAAAGGCCGGAAGCCCAAAAGAGGGGGGCCCACGTGACCTCTGTTCCTGGCCGCGTGGGGCCCACCATCTTGGCCCTCGACGCTCCGCTGTCATCGATCTTTCCTCCACCGACATCGTCTTGACCTAAAAACGCCTATAAAAGAAGTCCTACGTCGTTCTCTGGAGGGGGCGCCGCTGAAACACAGAAACACCGAAAGAGAGATCTGGAGCTGCAGATTGGAGGGGGAAAACTCCGGCGGGGCGCTGCCGGGGTGGTCTCCATCTTCTCCGACGACTTCTCCACCGTCTCCATGATGAAGGGGGAGTAGTCCACCCTCTGGACTATGGGTTTGTGGTGGTAATTTATGTATCTCTCCTCTCTTTGAGCTTCACTAATTAGTACCGTATGAGCTGCTGAACATGATTACGGTCATCTATGTAATTCTTATGGTGGATATTGTGGTATGAGATGATTTGTTATGCATTTATTGTTGTGTTGGAACTTTTATGACTTGTCATACTTTGATAGAATATTGTTCTTTAAGAAGTATGATGTATGTGGGTACGGGATGGCCGATGTGACACGGCATAGGTATTGAGTGACACAGTACCGCCCAACATCCTTTATCTGGGGGTAAAAAGGAAGAGTATGATGTGGGAGTGACAGTAACCACGCTAGCCTTACGAGGGTGACCTAGCAACACAAATGAGTATTTCTTCCAACTATGTGTTTTAGGACATATAGCCGTCATAAAAGCTACCATTAAAACATGACAATTGTGTGTACTTTATCTATAACATGATGATCACCGTAGATGAGAGAGAGAGGATTAAGTGAACCCATGAACCCACGTCCATTGTTCCTATAAGAGAAAAACTTTGTCTTGTCCTCTTGCATTAAAGAGGACTGGGACACTTTTACATTCTTGTTTTGTTACATTAAACTTCCATCCATCAAATCAACCACCTTGTTCAATAAACTTGTTTAGTGCGTAATCAACTAAAACTTGTGACACTTTAGTTGTAGGGAATAGATAACTTTTCCTTCTTGCTCATGCGGATCGATACCTTACTTTCACATTGAGAGGTGCTACAGTGATCTGATGTCTACGCACGCTTCTATTCTTGTAGACAGTGTTGGGCCTCCAAGAGAAGAGGTTTGTAGAACAGCAGCAAGTTTCCCTTAAGTGAATCACCCAAGGTTTATCGAACTCAGGGAGGTAGAGGTCAAAGATATCCCTCTCAAGCAACCCTGCAATTAAGATACAAGAAGTCTCTTGTGTCCCCAACACACCTAATACACTTGTCAGATGTATAGGTGCACTAGTTCGGCGAAGAGATAGTGAAATACAAGTAATATGGATGATTATAAGTAGTAATTGCAATCTGAAATAAAAATGGCAGCAAGCAAACATGTAGCAGAACTTGTTGTAAACGGTGTTTCAATGCTTAGAAACAAGGCCTAGGGATCATACTTTCATTAGTGGACACTCTCAACAATGACAACATAATTGTATAAATAAATGCTACTCTCAAACACTCTCTTGTTGGATAACAAACACCATTCATTGCGTAGGGCTGCAAAAGCGCACCTCAAAGTCTGAGTAAACAAACACCGACAACGTCATAAAGGAATCACACACGATGCGCACACTGTCACCTTCACACCGTGGAGACTGAATCCGGAGTTCATATTAAAGTAACCTCTAGAGTGGCATAATAGATAAAGAGTAACATCTACTTATTCAACTAGATTACAAAGCTCATGATCACATAAAGATCACACCATGGGAGAGAGAGATAAACCACATAGCTACCGGTAGAGCCCTCAGTCTCGGGGGAGAACTACTCCCTCCTCATCATGGGAGACAGCAACGGCGATGAAGATGGCGGTGGAGTCGATGGAGATGGCTCCGGGGCACTTCCCCGTCCCGGCAGGGTACCGGAACAGAGACTTCTGTCCCCCCGAAACTTGTCGTCGATGGCGGCGGCGCTGCGGACCTCTTCGTGGAATATGACTGCTTATTTTAGGGTTTTCGCGTCTGGGGGAATAAATAGGCGAAGGGGCGACATCGGTGGAGGCGCGGGGCCCGCTCCCCATAGGGTGGCGCGGCAGGGGCCCCACCCGCGCCGCCATGTGGGGAAGGCGCCCTGCTGCCCCCCTTCGTCTCTCCTTCGGACTTCTGGAACGTGTCGGGAAAAATAGGCATCTGGGATTTTGATTCGTCCAATTCCGAGAATATTTCCAGAACAGCTTTTCTGAAACCAAAAACAGCAGAAAACAGGAACTGGCACTGTGGCATCTTGTTAATAGGTTAGTTCCAGAAAATGCATAAAAATGCTATGAAGTGTGAATAAAACATGTAGCTATTGGTATAAAACTAGCATGGAACATAAGAAATTATAGATACGTTGGAGACGTATCAAGCATCCCCAAGCTTAGTTCTACTCATCCTCGAGTAGGTAAACGATAACAACAATAATTTTTGAAGTGACATGCTACCAACATAATCTTGATCAAATAATATTGTAAAGCATATGTCATGAATGAAGTGACTCAAGGCAATGGTCTATAGTTTGCTAACAAATAGATAATGAGTAAACACTGAATCATATAAGCAAAAGCTTTTCATAAATAGTACTTTCAAGACAAGCATCAAAAAGTTTTGCATAAGAGTTAACTCATAAAGCAATAGATTCTAAGTAAAAGGCATTGAAGCAACACAAAGGAAGATTAAGTTTCAGCAATTGCTTTCAACTTGTAACTTGTATATCTCATGGATAATTGTCAACACAAAGCAATATAATAAGTGCAATAAGTAAACATATAAGAATTGTTGCACACAAAGTTGACACAAGTGTTTACTTCAGGGATAGAAAGGAGTAGGTAAACTGACTCACAATAAAGTAAAAGATAGGCCCTTCGCAGAGGGAAGCAGGAATTAAATCATGTGCTAGAGCTTTTTAAGTTATGAAAACATATAGAGAGCATAAAGTAAGTGTTTGAGAGGTGTTTGTTGTTGTCAACGAATGGCAGTGGGCACTCTATCTGTGGCGCCCTGACCCGACTGCTATACAGTGATGCTGAGTGTCACCGGTTAAGCGATACAACCGGAGGTTACGGGTTTACCAATCCCCGGCCAAAACCTTTGGCAGGCGTTGCTCGGAATTGATCACCGGCAACGCAACACCCCGATTGATGACTTAACACAGGCTCAACTATCAAAGCATAATAGAGAGATCAAGACTTGTGGAACAACTGGCACATCACAGACTCTACGACACAAAGCAGTATAGTTCAACTCTTATAATAGAGAAAGATAATAAATTCCAACCGGAGGTCACAGACCCAACATTACAACAAGCGGAAGCAAATTAGGTTGTTCTAAACAACAAGAACCAAATTATGGACTAAGAGGCCTGCAGATAAACATCCAGCTCCAGCTGTTCCGGGATGTCCCAAGCTGCCACCTGGGAACCCCAGACTACTCGTCGACGTCCACAAAGAACCCACCTTCAAGGTCGGTGAAGTCCTGCTCTGAAACAAAACAAACGACGTTGAGTTCGATGAACTCGCAAGATTATATATAGAGCTTTAGCTCGATGAGGCTTTCAAAGTTTTATGGCTGTTTTGCATAAAGCTGATTTTATTTATGAAAACATAACTCCATGGCATCGACTATCAGAACATTTTCAAAGAGGGGTAAGAAGTAACTCTTTTCTTTGGTCACCTTTCTCAACATCACCCATCATCATCAACCACTGTACGTGTGATACAAGGCACCTCCCCGAATCACCCTCGAGGAAGCTCACCTTACAATCTTGAGTAGTACCTTTAGTACCCAGTTTTTTAATCATTCCGTTCAAGTTATTCTATGATCTTATCGTCCTTTCCCAACTCGTCCGTAACCGTGGACACGGCTTTTCGAAAAGATTTACCCTGCAGGGGTGTACAATGTTTGCCACGCGTACCGTCCGGCCCATTACCTGTACAATTAGCTTTCTTCCTTGGAAAGCCGGCTGGGTGGGATCGGTGTCGACTTCTCCCCCGTTAAGGACTTTCCAGGATCATCAGTGGCGGTAGGACAAGGGGTACCTCCAGCACCCTGTCCCGCGGTGATGAGGTTTGGATTCCTCTAGGGTGGCCCAATCTTCACGGATTGACGGGGGATGTGGACGAACGCACGCAAGAACACGAGGAACACGAAGAACACCAAGAAGAATGCCCCGAACACAAGAACACACACAAGATACAAGAACCGTTCCCCTTACCGGTCGGTCCAACCGGCCCAATAGAATCCACACGAAGGTGGGAGATCGGCAAGTAGATACAAGAAGGGATCTTGGACGGTTGTTTCTCCAACGGCCAACCAAGCCGCTCCAATAAAGTCACCCGAGGATGAAAGATTGGCGAGTAGTCAAACTACAAGTAGAGGTCTTGAATCCACGAAGGGATCTTCTCCACAAGGGGAGGAACCATCCCCACAAGGGGAGGAAGGAGACCTTTGAGAAGGAGTCTAGCTCTACTCTAATCTTAAAACATAGTCTATCTAGATCTGAGATGGGGAACTCCTATTTATAGTGTTGACCCAACGGGGGTAGGTGGAGAAGGGATAAGGGCCTCCAACCCGTGCAGGATCCCGCAGCGACGGTACTACCGCTGGGTTAAGCGGTAGTACCGCTGGTGCGGGACGGTTCGGCGCTTCCCACCTCGGCGGTACCGGTTGGTACCGCTGCAGCGGTACCAGTTGGTACCGGACATGCGCTTCAGACGCTGCTTCTGGCGGCAGCAGCAGCGGTAGCGGTGACGGTAGCTCTCTGGCGGTAGTACCGCCTAACCCAGCGGTACTACCGCCGCTTGGGTCTTTTCTCCTCTTTCTTCTTCTCTTCCAAGCCACCGTCTTGGCATCCTCCATTCCTCTTGCACCTTGGTCATCCTCCCATGTACAAGTGCTCGTCATGACATACCTAACAAGGCAAATGGAAGAATGGTCAAGTAGTATAACGTCCAAAGGTGACATATGGTGAATAACATAGTGGAATGAGTTCACCTTTGATATCAATGGTGACTTGTGGTATGTTGGAGTGCTTAGGGCAGGTTGCACTACATCATCTCCCCCCCCCCTTTAAAAAGAGTCGTCCTCGACTCTTGCTCTTCATCATGGCAAGGAGGTAGATGTGTAGACCTTGTCGTGTGGTTCACCATATATTCGATGGAAATGATGTGGCACTTCTTCAATGTTCCTTCGCCTTTCAAGTAACCTACAAGACTCACAAGAAAGACGAAACAACACTCAAAGAGTAGCCAATTCTTGAAGGTGATCGCATGAGCGCTTATGTAGAAGGAAGTCACCTTAGCAAGATGCCGATGTGCTCTTCTTGCAAGATCTTCCGTCATAGGAATGCGTGGTTGAAGCAACTCATGGAGGCTCATCCAAAGGTACGACCTACACATCAAAGACCAAGCAAACCATGTGTGTGCAAGATAGAGGAGCATATCATCAATGACATGTCCATTCAAGTTCATTACACCATTAGCACAACACAAATATGTGAAATTTATAGCATATGCAAGGTCAATGTGCAAGCAACTTCTTGAAATGAACTCATGACAAGACATGCACAAAATGTCATTATGGTTGCAAACAAACCATTGGAAAGAACAAGTGTTCATCATATTTGTTGCAACACATAAATCATTCATATGAAAGATGAAGGATACATTCTTGCCATAGGGGAAACCAATATCACAAACATGGTTGCAAACATACCAAAAGTAAGAGAAATTGTTCCACTTGTTTGATGCAAAACATGAGAAAGATTTGAGAGGAGGATTCAATCCACAACTCACATGTATGCTCTCAAGAGCTCGTATTGTCAACTCATGCTCAATTGAGGTTGACATTATCATGCGTTTACCGGCACACACAAGACACCATATAAAGAAATTATGTGCACGGTATATGAACACATCATCCATCATGACGCGTCTCTTCATTTGCACGTCACCAACCACACAAAAATCAATTGAAAAATATGACATATGTGGATAGTCACAATGCAAAGTGAAGGATGGAACAAGGTCCATGAGAGAAAATGAAACATCTCCAAAATTTGAGAAAGCTATGGGGGCAATCTCATTATCAAGCATTTCAACATTAGTGCAAGCAACACATGTGAAAGAGAAATTGTTCAACATGTTGCAAGCCACAATGGGAGAAAAATAGAAACATTCATAACAAGGCATGCTCATGGCAAAATCATCACAAATAGGTGATTCCACTTGATCAACATTGGTTTCAAACAAAGTATCACAAGGGAATAAGAACGAATCATATGTGACCTCAAAAGAATCATCCATAGCATGCAAGCAATCATAGTTCATCATGTCCACTAGCGGGATCATGGTCACATCAACACCCATACCTTTGTAGTCCCGCTCATGTGAAGTAGGTGTTGAAGTAGGACGGGCTTCCATGTAGCCGACTTGTCCATCTTGAAGTAGACATGGGGTGGCATCATCATCATCCTCCATGTACATCTTCTCCATTTGAGGCACCGTCATGTCGAGGATTGGCGTATCATCATCCATGGAACCTAGCACACAATGAGAAAACACACTAGAGGTAGAGGTTAAGTTGTTAGAAATCGAAATGGTATCACAAGACCTATCAACTACCTCTCTCAACTCAAGTGGTGTATCACTCATTCCCTCAAAGTGACATCACTCAAACTCACATATGGTGGAGGCACTCAACTCACTATCACTCTCACTCAAGTGGGCTAAGTGGCTCTTATTCTCACATGGGATTGGTACCATCTCATAACTCAAGCTCATAGGGATAGGCTCGGTTTCCTCAACTCCATACGCCTCCAAGGTTGAAGGGAAACTCCCATGCTCAACCTCCTCAACCAACTCGCCTCCAAAGGTCAATGCCATAGTGTAGGCATCACCACTCGACTCCATTGCGGAAGGGAAAATCCCATGCTCCGCTTCATCATCACTCGCCTCCTTGGTCGAAGGGAAAATCCCATGCTCGACCATCTTCTCACCATCTTGGTCACCAACTTTGCACTCCCACGTCATGTGACCTCTTCCATTGCATATTGGGCACAAGAGATTGGGACATTCTCGTGGATCATGGTCTTGGCCTTGGCAATTGTCGCATGTGAGGTCTTCATCTTCCCATATAGGGGCCATTGTGGTGGTGGCACTAGGAGTAGACAGCATGTCATGTGAGGGGCTTGAGAAGGGCGCCCATGTATTGGTAGCACTTGGTGTAGATTCCATATGAAGAGAAGTGCTTGAGAAAGGCGCCAAAGGAGAAGTGGCCTCACGTTTGTGACCATGTTTCTTCCGGCGTCGACGTTGGAATTTCTCGAAGAAGTTGTCGATGCCGGCCATGATCTCATCAAACATGGAACTTGTAGGTCTTGTTGGCGCCGATGTAGTGTTAGCACGAAGGGACACCATAGGTTGTGCCTTTGTCGCCATCTTGTTTTCGTGTCGACGTTGACGCTCTTGAGTTGTAGGGTGTCGCCGAAAGTCATTTGGATGCTTCTCTTCATGTTGGCGACGGCGTGCTTGTTGCCTTGGCGACCTTTCCTTGGAGCTTCCACTCGAACTTGGTGATATGTTCCGAAGCTTGGCGAGTGAAGCGATGTCGTCTTGAAGCTTAGACATGTTGTGGTCCACCGTGGCATCTTTCTTGTGTCGCCATGATGAGCTAGATGGGCCTTGGCTTGGCTTGGCCTTGTCGATGCACTTCGTGGGGCGCCTTCTTGTTGTCGTAGAGTGTCTAGGCTTGGCACTCTTGCCGTTGTCCTTCTCATGGCGCCTTCTTGAAGTGCAAGGAGAATGTCGAAGCTTGTCGCTCTTGGCGAAGGCCTTGTCATGGCTCCTTCTTGAAGTTGATGGCGAATGGCGAAGCTTGGCACTCTTGGAAGTAGATGTAGCTCCATAGGATGAACTCATGGTGGTCTTGTCGGAGCACCGTCTTGAGCTTGAACCATAGAAGTAGGTTGTGCCATGACGCTTGATGGTGCCGCTCTTGAACATGGTGGTGATGGGGTTCTTCTCCTCTTGCATGTGGTCGAAGTCGTCGCACATGCTACAAGAGTAGTAGTCGTAGACGTTCTCCACCATGTCATCGGAGTGGTAGTCGTAGTCGTGGCGCTCCACCATGTCGTTGTGGTCGAAGTTGGTACCATGTGATGAGGCGTGTGAAGACACTTGCGCCTCCTTGTCGTTGGAGCTTGTGTAGTCGGAGTCGTGGTAGATTCGCACGTACTTGGAGTCGATACAATTTGACGGAGGTTGCTCGACGTCTTGGTACCTCTCCATGTCGTGGATTCTTGAGTAGTCGGAGTTGTACTCGGAGTCGGAGTAGTGGTAGCGGAAGTCTTGGTGATGCTCCATCATGTCATGGGAGTCGTAGTCGTCGTAGTAGTCCCCCATGTCCTCAAAGTTTGAGGCATCATAGTCCATGTGACTCATCATGTACTCATCTTCACCTTGGCCTCCATAGTGGCATTCACTCTCCCTAGACATGTTAACTCACAAGACAAGTGTATATATGTGGAGGGGAAGGAAACTAGAGCACAAACTCTCACCTTTGTAGATAGTATTGGATGTCGTGGACAACCAAGGGAAACGATCACAAAGTAAAATGCTTGTCTTCAAGTATCCAAAGCAAACTCCAAAACACACACGGCTTAACAGTTGGTAGGAAGGTATGGTAGGTGGAAAGCAAATTGAACCAACCGGAAACCAAGATATTGTCAAAGCAAGTAGAGAACCATGATGATCACAAAGCAAAACAAGTCAATCTCAAAAGATAGGAAACACACGCGCGGAGAGATAAATGGGACTCGTGCAACCAAGAAGTGAGCTAATGAACCATATGATCCTAGCGAAGACTATAAGCTCGTGTTGCACAAGTACAAGGAGAGCTACTAGCTCGATTGCAATTTATTTGGTGGGCTACAAGATTTGCACAACAATGCACCACCTACTAGATGTTCATCGAGCTTGCGCTTTCCTACAAGATATGGCAAGTGGTGTTTCTTTCTTTTCTTTCTCTTCTTTTGATTTGGCACTTTTTGCTTCGTGTCTCTCTTTGATTCTTTTCTCTTTTACACACTTCTTTTTATGCCACAAGATATATGATATATGAACTAGCGCACAACTTTTGCTCGGAAACTACACGGTGCAAATGTGCAAAGTCCAAGCAATCATCAAGAGCTAGCCTCAATAGGACAAGATAAACACAATGGTATGATGGCTATCAAAGGAATGGCAAGGGGTGAAGGTTGGCAATGTTATACCTTTCGTCGATGTTCTTCACCCTTTGTTGTAGAAGCTTCGTGCTTGCCCACGAATTTTGGTGGTGGTGGATGATGGATCTTCCGTAATGGTGACAAAGGCCTTGATCGTAGCTTCGAAACGAGCCGAAGAACACCAAAAACGGAGTCCGGAATCAAAAGATATGGCCAAAACAATTTTATGAAATTTCAGTTTTCTGGTGGTACCGCTTAACCCAGCGGTAGTACCGCTGGTGGTACTGCTCGAGCGGTCCGAAGGGCAGTTTTGGCGGTACCGCCGGCGGTAGTACCGCCGGGGGTCGCTGGACACGCCCGAGAACGCGATTTTTCGCGATTTTGGCAGAAATTCTCGCCGAAAAACCTCAAATCGAAGGGGCAAATGATGGAATTAGGCCATGGGAACGCAAAGGAAGTTAGATCAACTCGTATAGCAATAGATCTATGGATCAAAACTTGCAAAAACGCACTCAAATCTCAGATCGATCCAAAAGCAAATTGGGGCTATTTTTGGTGGAAATTTTCGAATTTCTCAAAATCAAAGAAAAATTTGGGGGATTCGTGGGGGAAACAAAGTCAAATCCGTGGCAACCATGCTCTGATACCAAATGATGAGGTTTGGATTCCTCTAGGGTGGCCCAATCTTCACGGATTGACGGGGGATGTGGACGAACGCACGCAAGAACACGAGGAACACGAAGAACACCAAGAAGAACGCCCCGAACACAAGAACACACACAAGATACAAGAACCGTTCCCCTTACCGGTCGGTCCAACTAGCCCAATAGAATCCACACGAAGGTGGGAGATCGGCATGTAGATACAAGAAGGGATCTTGGATGGTTGTTTCTCCAACGGCCAACCAAGCCGCTCCAATAAAGTCACCCGAGGATGAAAGATTGGCGAGTAGTCAAACTACAAGTAGAGGTTTTGAATCCACGAAGGGATCTTCTCCACAAGGGGAGGAACCATCCCCACAAGGGGAGGAAGGAGACCTTTGAGAA
This sequence comes from Poa pratensis, assembly GCA_947311845.1. Lineage (NCBI taxonomy): Eukaryota > Viridiplantae > Streptophyta > Magnoliopsida > Poales > Poaceae > Poa > Poa pratensis. Next base: position 68,824,059 of record CAMZMU010000042.1, read on the forward strand.
GGAGTCTAGCTCTACTCTAATCTCAAAACATAGTCTATCTAGATCTGAGATGGGGAACTCCTATTTATAGTGTTGACCCAACGGGGGTAGGTGGGGAAGGGATAAGGGCCTCCAACCCGTGCAGGATCCCGCAGCGGCGGTACTACCGCTGGGTTAAGCAGTAGTACCACTGGTGCGGGACGGTTCGGCGCTTCCCACCTCGGCGGTACCGGTTGGTACCGCTGCAGCGGTACCAGTTGGTACCGGACATGCGCTTCAGACGTTGCTTCTGGCGGCAGCAGCAGCGGTAGCAGTGACGGTAGCTCTCTGGCGGTAGTACCGCCTAGCCCAGCGGTACTACCGCCGCTTGGGTATTTTCTCCTCTTTCTTCTTCTCTTCCAAGCCACCGTCTTGGCATCCTCCATTCCTCTTGCACCTTGGTCATCCTCCCGTGTACAAGTGCTCATCATGACATACCTAACAAGGCAAATGGAAGAATGGTCAAGTAGTATAACGTCCAAAGGTGACATATGGTGAATAACATAGTGGAATGAGTTCACCTTTGATGTCAATGGTGACTTGTGGTATGTTAGAGTGCTTAGGGCAGGTTGCACTACATCACGCGGCCACTTATTTTCCTGACACCACCATCCTCATCTCAGTTCATACCACCATCATCACGCACGCGCAAATGGAAGCCCGAACTAGAGGACCCTGGCTAGCCCCGCCCGAGTTATTTAGTCTATGAGGGTTCCTGCAATTGCATAGGCCTCACGCATGGTTGCACGCTTAGTCTTGGTTCAAGAGGTAAAGAACTCGCACCTAGGCGACGGGAACGAGACAAAGCACCACAACCACAGTGGCCTCTCATCCCCACCTTTAAGCATTTTATTATCCGTCACCACAATTTCTCCACCATCATTTTCATCTCATCACCTGTTTCCAACATAAACCATCCATCGTATAGCTATGCAATTAACTAAGCATGGCTAAGCATCAACATAGCATAGTAAGTATCTCGGCCAACAATACAATCCTATGGATAATAGGAGGGAAACAGGTAAAAGGCATAGGGAACTTAATGCAACTATAGGATACCCTATTCCAATCAAATTGACATTTGGAACCGCATGCAATATTATAGTGGAGAAAATATTTGCGAAAAATAGGATAAGACATGCTCAGAGGGGGGGGGGGGGGGATTACGCTTGCCTTGTTGAGCGGAGTAGTCAAACTGCTCGGCGGAGTAACGATGCTCAACTCCGAATTCGTGATCTACCGGAGAGCAAACAACACCGGAAAGCAAAAACAACAATCAACACACGGCAGTTGTGCAATGCATACAAAAATGATGATATGACATTTTAATGCAACTAGGGGATCCTAGACATGATCATCAAGTTAAATGGGGTCCCGAAGTATAATTAGGACTTATTCGGTTAACCACCCATATTTATCTTAATGTCCAACATGTTGTTCTAGTTATGACCAGTATCACAAAATGATTGTACATGCATGAGAATGATGTTTTCTGTTAGTATTTAACTTGCTGAACATTGTGATATGTTGTTTGCAATTTTCGGAGCAAATATGAATATTTGGTGAGTATTTCAAATCTGCATTTGAATCTGCCATTTTAGGGAAATGCGATTACCAATGATATTAAAAGTTCGTTAATGTGTAGAACTGCTTGAGATTAGTTGGTATATATTTCTCTGAACATTTTGAGGTATTTACACATAATTTTGGAATTATTTTGAATTAATTATGAATTTCCAAAAAGGGATTTCATTTCTGCAATTTTTAGTATTCCATTTAATCAGAGCAGAAAAATTAATTCAATTATGTCCAACTAAGATATGGATGTGTAGAGTTTGTTAAGACAAACATTTGGACACCTTATTTGCTCAATTTGGATCAGCAGGGCAAAAGATATGAATTTTCAAAATTTACCATATTTTCGGATTATCCGAGGAAAGGAAATTGGAGTACTGAGAAATTTCGGAATATCCGAATTTTGATGCACCGGATTATCCGATCCACTGCTGACTCAAAATATCACTAAGGACCAAAAGAGCTCTCGCACTGGAGTTGCTCGGATGTTCCGACTGGGTAGAAATCAGAATTTCCGATGGGAGAGAAACGACGGCGAGCTACGACGTTCTGAAGCTACGGACCTCGCGTGCAGGACAGCAGAGGGCGCGGGCAGGGTCGTAGGCTCACCCTGGGCGCGGATGCGTGCTCGGGGAGGCCTGAGATGCCACGGCAGCGACGAATTCCGGCTGCGGCGAGCTCGGCCGCGGGAAGAAGAACTCGGCTTGTACGATTTCGGGACGGCTTCAGCTCCGGGCTCCAGTGTGGACGACGAGGGCGGGGTGGCGGCTCCATCCCTGGTCTCAGCGCATCCTGGCGGCGGCCATGTCGATGACTCGGTGCTGCTCCCGCTTCGGCCGTGGTTGGAGGTCGGAAGGGGGAAGAAGGGTGGCGGCGATTCCGTGCGTTCCGGCACAATTCCTTCTGCGTGGAGGTAGCGCACGGCACGGCGGAGCTATTGGCGGTCTTGGCTCATCTCGGGGAAGCCCACAGCGGCGATGATGCGGCGGCTGAGCTCGGCGACCATGGCGGCTCGGTTTCCTCGCGGGAGAGAAGGTGGAGAGAGGAAGGGGCAGGTGAGCGAGGGAAATGGGGAGCAGGTGGGGCTCGGTGGCCTTCTCTTCGCGCAGAGGAGAGGCAGCGGAGGGGGCCCGGGCGCGGTCGTGCGCACTGCACGGCCATGTCGCCACGGCGACGGCATGGCTACAGGGAGAAGACGACGTTTCGCGAAAACCCCCTGGCAAAACTTTCTTTTCACAGATAGGTCCTTTTTCCTTTTTAACAGAAATTCAGTAGCACCTTTCCAAATTTAATTGAGGCACTAAACAATTTTAGAAAAATATGGCAAAATTTGTGTAGCCTCCCCACATTGTGAAGAAGCTCCACAAAATTTGGTTTCGCAAGATAAGAAGTTTTGTACCACTTTTGTTCATAGGGTTTGTTTATGGAAATTTTGTTAATTTCCAAAATAATATTCCTTTAGCATTTTTAAGCAAGTGCAAAATATCAATTTTGAACTCTTGGAACTTCCTTGACAAATATCAGATGTCAAAGTATTTTGTTTTGCAAGTATGAGTGTCTTCATTGTTTTGAAAGTTGTTAGAGCAAGCTTGGCATTTTATTTTTAGGTGGTGCCAAACCACAACAATTCCCTAGCAACAACAACAATTCCCTAGCAACAATTTGATGCACTAGTCGTCAACCCGTGCTTCCGCACGGGCTATTTTCTTACTAATCATTTTTAACAACTTAATGTAGTAGAACTTTTCGTTTGAATCCTGATTCCAAGTTTTGGATTTAAATTTGTTTAACCAAATGCGGGTACCAAACTTTGAGTAAATTCATGTATGCCATAGGTATTGTTCAAAAAACTTAAATATTAATTGCACATGTATACATTATTATTTTGTAAGCAAATAATCAGATCACCATGATTGTTTCACAAAAAGTTAGATCCCACTAAACTAATGGAAAACGTAGAGGACTGTCGACCTTAGTTCTTCTTTAATTATTGATTAATTAGTTACATTTAAAAAATTCCGGCCACTACTATAGCCTGGCAAGAAAAGGACAAAAGAAAAAAGAGAGAAATAGAACAAAGGCTATATACATGACACTAACACTGAATTTTTTTATCCCGTTCCCGGAGCTGTTCCTCCTGGTTTTGTGACTGTGTGGCCGGCATCAGTACCTTGGCCCTCGCAGATTCTAGCATGCATTCGCCACACCTCACATAATCAGCGTGGCTAAGCATTGTGAATTTTAAAGTGTGTCGGAGATGTTTTTACAGCAAGCATGCAAAAGTTTTAGTTAGTCAGAGCTAATTATTCTGGTTGTAGTATTTTGCAAACAGACATCTAGAGAAACTGCAAGAAGTGATTCAAAATGCACATATTTTGTTCAGCAAAAATCAATACTAATTTAAAGTATGTTAGATCATGGGGCTCCGAAGTATGTAAGGAATCAGGGGCAACGGTTTAACATATTGAGACTGGCATGACCGATTACAGACTTTACAAACTACCTGGATATGCCTTAACAGTAAGAGGATTTGACTCCAGCTTTGTGTCACTCCTATCTATAGTGCCCAACAGTTACACTTCTTCAGGCACACCAATCAGTGGCCAAATTAGCCAATCAGGGGCGGACCCAGATGAAAATCCGACTGGGGGCACAACGTTTGACTGGGGGCACCCCTTCTAAGAAATTACATGATTTGATGGATTTTCTTTCAAAATATGTACAAATACTAAGGGACTTTAAATTTTTGAGTGGGGGCTAAGGCCCCCACTGGCATGCACTTGGGTCCGCCCCTGTAGCCAATGCAACTGACTGAGTTGACATAGGTACGGTATATTGCAAGGCAAGGAATGGCAACCGTGAGGGTGTCAAAAGAAAAGAAAATTCCTAGGGAGTACTATTATGTATTAGGCTATTAGGCCTTAGTACTAAAGAAGGATATCGTGAAATACTTTAATATGTGAGTAATTATACAATATTAAATTGATAGAGAAGTTGAATTATCGTCCTAATAATTGAAGAAACCTATAAAAGTTACTTAGGTGAGAAACCGTTGACCGAGAAAGACATACGCACCATGAAATATGTCATTCTTACATAATGTTGAGCTGAATCATTATTTTCGTCAATAAATAAATATAAAAGTACACCAAGGAATTTCATTATCATCCAATCAAATGTTAATTGGGAAAGAAGAAAGCAGAAAGTGCAGTTTAGTCCAAGATACAAACATCCACTTACATTGACAATTAACTAACTGAAGGACAATGCCATCACATCCCAGCGTCTTGAGGTATTTGTCTGTATCTAATAATTAAGCTGCAGGAAAGGATTAAAAAACACTACGACAATATCTCCTATCAATTTAGTAAACACTAATTCTTGACATGGGCAAACATGGCATGGACGAAGAACACGATGGTCTATAATTAAGAATATGTAGATTAACTTTGTACTGCCATCAATTCACCAACATAGGATGTCACATATTTGGAAAGTGAAAATGGAGGTCGAGTTACATGTCCTTCGGTTGCTAAAAACATAATTTAATCTGAATCTTTGTGTCAAAAATATTGTTAGAAAATATTCCTAGCTAGGTGTAGATAATGTCGAGTCCTACAACTACACAAACTTTTAATGAAAACTTCGTTATATTTTCGCCTGGCAAAATAGTCAAATGTGCATCTCGACATAATATATGTACGATTTTTCTTTCAATTGTTGAAACATAGAAAGCCAGATTCAATTTCATTTTGGAAATCGAGCTACACGTAGCAGCCTCCAAAATGCCCTTTTAACAACGATGCAGCATCTTCCACATATTTCTTTTATCAATATGTAATATGAAGCATATCACGCTGTCATTTGATCAATAGTTTTGGCTCTTTAATTAATTGGTGGAAAAACAATCTTTCAGTGACAAATGATCGACCCTAATATAATCGATCAAGAAGGCATACTAATATATGGTCTACACGGTAAATGTGAAGAACTAATCTTTTATAGTTCTTATATCCTGTCATGGCAAACTATGAAATATAGGCGTATAAAAAAATCGAAAGGCATAATCTTTGGCGTTAAACTTAAAAATTACAGTGAAGCCCAAATTATAACTATTTAATCACGGTATATTCCAGTGAAAACATTCCTAGCTGGGTGTAGATAATGTGGAGTCCTACAACTACACAAACTTATAATGAAAGCTTCGTTAAATTTTGGCCTGGCAAAAAAGTCAAATGTGCATCTCGACATTATCTATATGTACGATTTTTCTTTCAATTGTTGAAACATAGAAAGCCAGATTCTATTTCATTTTGGAAATCGAGCTACATGTAGCAGCCTCCAAAATGCCCTTTTAACAACGATGCAGCCTCTTCCACATATTTCTTTTATCAATATGTAATATGAAGCATATCACGCTGTCATTTGATCGATAGTTTTGGATCTTTAATTAATTGGTGAAAAAACAATCTTTCAGCGACAAATGATAGACCCTAATATAATCGATCAAGAAGGCATACTAATACATAGTCTACACGGTAAATGTGAAGAACTAATCTTTTATAGTTCTTATATCCTGTCGTGGCAAACTATGAAATTTAGGCGTATAAAAAAATCAAAAGGCATAATTTTTGGCGTTAAACTTAAAAATTGCAGTGAAGCCCAAATTATAACTATTTAATCACGGTATATTCCAGCTAACTGCATCTAGGAATCGTTGTTTACACAACAATTTCAATGAATCTGCAGTATTCCACTGCAGTGATTTCTCCTCTTTTCAAATATGCACACGATGGAATGAATTTTGCTCATTGAAGCTAACTTCATTGATTCTGAGTCCCTTACCGTTTTTCCTTTTTGTTTGATGCAGAAGGAGACGCGGCCGCCGGAGACTTGCAGCTGATCTAGCTGTCTTAGCTTCCGCACCGGCGGACTACTTGCTTCTCTCGATTCCTGTAAATCAAAAAATATTGCAGTGCAATGCTACGATCAGCTATTTAAATCTGCATAGGAAAAGTTTTGTTTCTCTCGCCATGTGCAGGTACTGCGCGCCCTCCTATGATGTCTACACATCACGATGGTGCATGCCCACGTCGGACAATCATGAAAGCAAAATTGATCGATCAACCAAATTCCATCAGCTGTTGCACCTGCGAGATCGTTGATTGTCGTTAGTAAACAGCCGCCGGCAATGGCACCGAATAAGAGGACACAGCTAGTCGAGATGTGCATGATCGATCTCAATCGACATGTCCATCAGACATGAGCAGGATTGTCGTTTTTTGGGTGGTCGGCGAGCAACATCAGTCGACACGGCGGCGGATGCGTAAACGCGAGCGGCGCGGTTGTGCATTGGTGGGACAAATCGATGGAGGAGTATGTGGTGGATACGATTATGCAGACGTGCAGGTGGGATAGAACGCAAGGACTCTTTTTGCTTCATCGGACGACAGTAGATAGCTAATGAGAGAGATCGGATGGCTCATATGTTTAGCTGTTGAGGATTAACGTGGAGCCTCCGTTGGTGCCTCCAATTAGTAAATATAAGATGGATGCCATGATGCAAGAAACACAAAAGTGGAAAAAATTACACAGGTTTTTAGGTTCTCAAACTTCGGGCTGTTACAATTCTACCCTCCTTACAGGAATCTCGTCCCGAGATTCTTAGAGTAGGAAAGAGGGAAAGATTACAACGGTACTACACGATCTTCTCGCTTCAGGTGGCTTCTTTCTTGAGGAGGTTGGTCGAGGGCATCATGGGTCGCTTCATCGTCTTCACTCCGAGGTCATCAGCCAATTACACCATAGGAAAGAAGGGAACCTCTCCGGAATGATGGATCTTGGTGAATATACCACGACCGAGTACCTCCTAGTATAATCTTAGAATGGGATTTCAAGCATCCCGTGATTTGACAGTTAGGAGACACAAGCGTTTGACGGGAGATTGATAAGGAGTTTCCAGTTGGTAGACAACTGTTTCTCAAAGATTCAGAAAATGAACTTTGCACAAGGCCTTAAATTTCTGAATAAGAATGTTAAACAAGATTCCACAGCTGCAGAGGCAACTTCTACCAAACAGCTTGAGTAGAACTTTCCTCATGGAGGAGCATTTCGGATCACAGGAGAAGGTTCATGAAGATGGACCGGGAGAACTTTAGAAACTCCGGGAACGTTAGAATCAGGAACACTTCTTGATTTTTCTAGACCTCGGGAACAAGCTTCTTGAGGATCACCAACTATCGTTTCTGATTGAGATTTAGATCTAGTTAGGGGTAGAGATACTTCAGACTCCACATATAGGAATAGGGAATCTTTGCAAAGCATACCAACGGTTATAATTGCTAGGACCCCAAGAGTTGGACTACAAGGTCTAACTCCAAAGGAGGAACGAGATTGCGGAACCCGCGGATTAGCAACTTGTCAGGAGACAGCCGCCCTACTTGAATTACTTACGACAATACACCATTGAGTCTCTGCTGGGGAAACCAACGACGACACGGAATTTCTTGGAATTCTTCTCTTTCTGGAACAATTCAATTAGTGGCTTGGATGCAGACATGGAATTCTCAAGGGATGGAGGTAACAACATACCATTCCGAGAATATTCTACACATGCACGATCGAGTTGAGATGATGGCGACATCTTTCAGCAATTGCACGTGAACCAGGGAAGTCACTTCTAACTCCAGAACACATACCTTGTGAAGACACAAAGTTAGTTCCAACAATTTTCCAATGCTAACGCCCAATATCCAATATAAATCTCCTCAAACATGGAGAAGATAAGAAGGTAGTTGATGGGCTCAACCACAAACTTATCCAGATACTCCAAGACGGTAGACTCATATTTCACCAGAACGAGGCATAAGTATTGGTCAGACTAACACATTCAGGTAGGTTGGTCTGAGTTTGATTTGACGATAGCCCAATTCAAATCAAAAGATTTGGAGGTTAGCATTTCCACAAAGGAAATACCACCTTTCTTTGACACGAACAGACTAGACATCCCTTTGAGAAGGAACTATATCGGGATAGAGCTCTTGTCTTTCAACTCACCAAGTTGTCGTTTACGCTCAACCGACTAATTCTGGATATCTAGCACGATTTTCTTGGAGAAGGGAGTTGCTCAGAGAACCAGCTTACTCATAAGCTCAACATCACGGTCAGGTGACAACCTGGTGATACTTCCGGAAAGAGCTCCAGAATATCACGATCCACCGATATGTCTTGAGTGCGAGAGAGAATCATGCCTTTCAAGGCACAACAATGTGGTCTTGGGAGCTTCGGCACAAACCTAGCTCTTTGACCGCGGAAGTGCACCTGAACAAACAGACTTGGTAGCACAGTTAAACCCAACTTATTGATCGGCTAACCAATCATGCTGAGAGGGACAACGAATGTCCTTGGAATTCGGCACAGTAAGAACTGCTAAGAATGTCCGATAACCACATCATTGCTCACGTCTCATCATTCCTGAGTAACAGGTCACTTGGAGAACGGAGAGTAACAAAGTGTAAGAGCATCACTTCATCAAGAGGATCATGATACTTAGCACGAGTGCACAGTCTTTACACCAAGATATCGTGCTACTCTAAGATGGAACAGAAACAGAGACTAATAGACCTCTTATTCTGTGGACTACAAAACTTTGACCTAGTCCGAGAAGTGGACAAGGTACTGGAGTTTGTTTCTCCTAACAAGACGAATTGGAAAGTCTTGACGGATCAAGAGGGTGACTTGCATCGGAACATACCAACGCACGATAACTTTACTGTCAAAAGACAGACAAAGGTCGGAAAGCAGATCAGAGTAAGAAACATGCTCAGGAGAATCCTAAGATGTTGAAGATGCACTGGTTATTACTCAATTGTGATAACCATGCCCAAAAGGAGAGATGCAGAAGAGTCATGAACATAGATGGGGGATTCGCTAAGAGAATTCGGGTCATAACCCAGATGGTTCCAAGACAGAATCTCCAGCTATAGCAGAGTTAAAGTTACATAGCCAGCTGAGGTGTAAGTTTAAGGTTCAACCATTTACCACACAGGCCACATGAAGGACTTGGGTTAAAGGTCAGCTTCATGTGCCGAGAATCATAAATGGCATAACGATCACATGGGTAACAACCCACACAATTCATCATGCCAGAATCACAGCACAATCCGGGACCTTCGGTTCAAGACCTTGGGCCCTCCATTCTCTGGGTTTTAACCGTGGTCTTGAAGAATTGGAGTTGCATCGGTCCGGCAAAAGGAGTTGGAGACTCTGAATCCGACAACCTGATACATAACTAGAGATGGATCCCAGCCTTTAAGATCTCGTGGTTCCTACTCCGACGCCTATCTGTAACTCGTGAGCTGGGGTAACAGGTTAATAGATTTAGGAACGGCCCACCCAACGTGTCACTTAATTTTGAAACACCAGATGAGATAACGAAACCCTTTTAAATCAAATAGAGGTAAGGTGACTCAGAGTTGGAGCGATACCAGGTAAGGAGTAAAAAGAATCCTAAGCAAGTTTTCACAACTCATTTTTAGTTTCAAAATAGTTTCCACAAACACTAGACTCAACGTCGACCAGTAGAAGGGTTTTGGCTCAAGGTTTTGGATGCACGAGAAGCATTCCCTCTCAGTATAGAGTTTAGGCTAGCAAGGTTGTTTGAAGCAAACACAAGTATAAACCGGTACAACAAGACTCACATGAAAACATATTGCAAGCATTATAAGACTCTACACTGTCTTTCCTTGTTGCTCAAACACTTTTACCAGAAAATATCTAGACCTTAGAGATATCAATCATGCAAACCAAATTTCAACAAGCTCTACGGTAGTTCTTTACTAATAACTTTTAACTACATGATGCAAGAGCTTAAACATGAAATACTTGAGAGCTCAAAACAATTGCCAAGTGTCAAATAAAACAAGACAATGATCTATATGAGTGTCTTTTCGATATACCATCTACCACATGCAGCATTTTCTGAACCAACACATCAACCAAGCAACTCTCCAAGTAATTTACAAAAGAAACAAGAGAGTACTTTCCACAAGAATTAACAGCTCTAAAAGAGATGCATGAAAAACAGGAGCTAAAAGCATAGCAGTAGCTAGATAAGAATACTCAAAAGATATAAGTGAAGAATATGAGTATTCACATGAAAAAGCGGAGTGTGTCTCTCTCCCACACAAGAATGCTAGGATCTAACTTATTCAGAAAATAAAAACAACAAAGCAAAAATAAAAGCAAACAGACGCTCCAAGTAAAGTACATAAGATGTGGAAGAATAAAAATATAGTTTCGCTAGAGATGACCTGATAAGTTGTTGATGAAGAAGGGGATGCCTTGGGCATCCCCAAGCTTAGACGCTTGAGTCTTCTTGAATATTGCTGGGATGACCCACGGGGGCATCCCAAGCTTAGGCTTTTCACTCTTCTTGATCACATCATATCATCCTTCTCTCTTGCTCCTTGAAAACTTCCGCCACACCAAACTCAGGTAACTCGTTAGAGGGTTAGTGCATAATCAAAAATTCTCATATTCTACTGTGACACAATCATTACCAAAGCTTCTGGACATTACTTACAGCCACTGATGTTTAATGGAGCAAAGAAATCCAATCAAACATAGTAAAAGAGGCAATGCAAAATAAAAGGCAGAATCTGTCAAAAACAGAACAGTCTGGAAAGACGAATTTTTTCGAGGCACTTAACTTGCTCAGATGGAAGAATCCCAAACTAATGAAAGTTGCGTACATATATAAGGATCATGCGTGATTTTTTTAGAATTTTCGAATTTTCTGTAGCGCATACAGCTCAAAACGGTGGACAGCAAAAATCTGTCACTGCGCAGAAATCCAATTTTAGCAACAACTTTCAACTAGAGACTTTACTTGGCACAACAATGCAATAAAATAAAGATACAAAGGAGTTGCTACAGAAGTAAACAGCACCTTGAGAAAAACTGAAAATAAAAGATAAAGGGTTGCCTCCTAAAGCGCTTTTTTTAATGCCTTTTAGCTAGGCTAGAAGATTTTAATGATGCTCTCATAAGAATAAGAGTTGAAAAACAAAAGAGAGCACCAAGAGCAAATATCAAACACATTTAAGTCTAACCCACTTTCTATGCAAAGGAGTCTTGTAACAAAATAAATTATTGAAGCATAGAGCAACTAGCATAGAAAGATGAAACAAGTACAACTTCAAAATTTCAATAAAAGAGAGGAGACTTAATATTATTGAGATATATGAAGCCATGTCTCCCTCTCTCATAAAAACTTTCAGTAGCATCATTGATAAAATCCACAATATAACCATCACATGAAACATTCTTACCATGATCCATATGCACAAAAGTATCAATATTTTCCACACAAGAAAAGTTCTTCTCATTAATAACAATGGGAGCAGGATCATCATAAAGAACTCGAACATGATAGACAAGTTGTATATTAAAGGGATGGTTTTGGGTAATCCCTCCATAACTATGACAAGTTTCATGAGGATGATTGTAATTATAACCTATGTCATAGTATTCTTTATAATAATTATCAAAGACTGGAGGCATAGTATCATCATAAGCAATAGAATAGTTATCTTCCAAAGTGTGTTCATCTGTAAACATATCATCACTTTTACTAGAAGGAGATGTATCAAACATATAATCAGCAGTAGCAAAAGGATTTTCAAACACATCACTAGGAGGAGAGGTCTCAGATATATAATTATTACTAGCAAAAGGATTTTCAAACACCTCATCCCCAAGCTTAGAGCTTTTCATATCATCATTGGAAGAAACATGGATAGTACTAATAGTATGGCAATCATTAACATCATCATTTTCAGAATTGGTACCCCAAAGATTTTCAATATCAAAAGTAGTTTCATTTTCCCAATCATGATCACTACAATAAATAACAGGCATAGGAACATCATCTAATTCGGACTCATCAGCAAAAACTACAATAGGAGCAACATGTTTAGGGGAAGATACCGTTTCCTCTCTCCTTTTCTTCTTCTTCTTCTTCTTCTTCTTCTTCTTTCCCCTCTTCTTTTTATCTTTAGGAGGGAGAGGTTTGAAAGGAAGCTTCTCCACATAACCTGGTTTATTGTTAGAAACAACAGAAGAAACTTGGGAGGATTCCTCTCTTTCATTAATAAGAACAAAACACATATTAGTCCTGTCATATTTTGGTAAAGTGCCATCTTTTATAATATTTTGTATGTAAGTATTTGCGTGGCAATTATCAACACAATAAAGATGACAAGCATGCAGGACACTATTTATATCAAAAGCACTCATATCTACCAAAGAAGTTTTTCTTGATAACTCTTCACACCCCAAAAATAATGTAAGTTCATCATGCTGATTAGGAGTGATCATGTCATCACAATATAAACTCAGCACTCATAGGATTCGAAAGACTATTATCATAGCCCGAGCATTGAAAATTTAAATGACCCACTTTATAGCAAAGTTCACAAATAAAAGGATAGAGGGCACAAACTTTTTCACCAAGCTCATCAAGAGCTCTGTTCCACGTTCTAGTTTTTTCATTCCTATGATGGATACAATATTCATCTTCGATTTGATTCTTTTCACAAGGTCTAAGTGCTCCACAAAAATTAACATGCTTATAAGAAATAGTATTTTCAGAAGTTTGAGCATGTTTATTGCAATCATTAATAACAGTATCATTTTTCATGCAAGTGTCTTTGAAAGGTTCATGATACATGTCCCAACTTTCTTTAGGAACATTAATATGAGAAGCAAAGGTTCTACAACAATCAACAATAATTTGAGAATCAAGACCATAATTAGCACTAAGCTTTTGAAAACCAGCAGTTTCAACGAAAGACTTAATGCATTCATATTCATAGTTTATACCTGATCCTTTACCTTTGTCGTTCTCCCAATCTTCAGTATTGCTTTGAATTCTTTCAAGAAGATCCCATCTAGCTTCAACCTTCTTACTTGTGAAAGAACCCTCTGAACATGCATCTAGATAATCCTTGTAATGACCTGAAAGCCTTGCATAAAAATTATTAACAATTATTTCCTCAGAAAGCTCATGGTTAGGACATTTGAGTATTAATGCTTTCAGCCTTCCCCAAGCTTGAGCAATGCTTTCTCCATCATGAGGGTAAAAATTATAAATGTAATTCCTATCTAGATGCACTTCATGAAGAGGATAAAATTTAGAGTGAAAGAGAGATTCAAGCTGTTTCCAATTCGAAGGTTGTTCATCCAGCAGCCTATACCATTCCTTTGCTTTGTCCTTAAGTGACAATGGAAATAGTTTCCTCATGACATTTTCTCTTGATAAACCTGCAACCTTAAATAACTCACAAAGTTCTGTAAGTTTCGACAAGTGAGCACTTGGATGGACTGATCCATCCCCTGCATACTGATCATTCATAACCCTTTCAACAATTTTCATAGGTATTTTAAAAGAAATACTTTCAACAGGTGGATTTGGAATATCACAAGCATCATTCGAATTATCACATATGGGAGACAAACTATCATCAAGCAAATTTTCTCCTCTAAAGCTGGGGAACTAAAAAGATCATTTTCATAAAAACTAGCTTCCCCAAGCTTAGACTTTTCCATAGCATTAGCAATAATGGTGTTCAAAGAATTCATACTAATAACATTACTATCACTATTATGCAAACAAGCCTCCATAGGTTTTTTAATTTTCTCTTCAAAAGCATCATGTCCTAATTCAATATAAAGTTCATAAAGATCTCTAATTTTTTTGTTGTTTTCCATTAAGCCTAACTAGTGAAAATAAAAACAAGAAACAAAAAGAAATAATTGCAGAATCTAAAGGAGATACCTTCCAACACTTACCTCCCCGGCAACGGCGCCAGAAAATAGCTTGATGTCTACGCACGCTTCTATTCTTGTAGACAGTGTTGGGCCTCCAAGAGCAGAGGTTTGTAGAACAGCAGCAAGTTTCCCTTAAGTGAATCACCCAAGGTTTATCGAACTCAGGGAGGTAGAGGTCAAAGATATCCCTCTCAAGCAACCCTGCAATTAAGATACAAGAAGTCTCTTGTGTCCCCAACACACCTAATACACTTGTCAGATGTATAGGTGCACTAGTTCGGCGAAGAGATAGTGAAATACAAGTAATATGGATGATTATAAGTAGTAATTGCAATCTGAAATAAAAATGGCAGCAAGCAAACATGTAGCAGAACTTGTTGTAAACGGTGTTTCAATGCTTAGAAACAAGGCCTAGGGATCATACTTTCACTAGTGGACACTCTCAACAATGACAACATAATTGAATAAATAAATGCTACTCTCAAACACTCTCTTGTTGGATAACAAACACCATTCATTGCGTAGGGCTGCAAAAGCGCACCTCAAAGTCTGAGTAAACAAACACCGACAACGTCATAAAGGAATCACACACGATGCGCACACTGTCACCTTCACACCGTGGAGAGTGAATCCGGAGTTCATATTAAAGTAACCTCTAGAGTGGCATAATAGATAAAGAGTAACATCTACTTATTCAACTAGATTACAAAGCTCATGATCACATAAAGATCACACCATGGGAGAGAGATAAACCACATAGCTACCGGTAGAGCCCTCAGCCTCGGGGGAGAACTACTCCCTCCTCATCATGGGAGACAGCAACGGCGATGAAGATGGCGGTGGAGTCGATGGAGATGGCTCCGGGGGCACTTCCCCGTCCCGGCAGGGTACCGGAACAGAGACTTCTGTCCCCCAAAACTTGTCGTCGATGGCGGCAGCGCTGCGGACCTCTTCGTGGAATATGACTGCTTATTTTAGGGTTTTCGCGTCTGGGGGAATAAATAGGCGAAGGGGCGACGTCGGTGGAGGCGCGGGGCCCGCTCCCCATACGCCCTGCTGCCCCCTTCGTCTCTCCTTCGGACTTCTGGAACGTGTCGGGAAAAATAGGCATCTGGGATTTTGTTTCGTCCAATTCCGAGAATATTTCCAGAACAGCTTTTCTGAACCAAAAACAGCAGAAAACAGGAACTGGCACTGTGGCATCTTGTTAATAGGTTAGTTCCAGAAAATGCATAAAAATGCTATGAAGTGTGAATAAAACATGTAGCTATTGGTATAAAACTAGCATGGAACATAAGAAATTATAGATACGTTGGAGACGTATCATGATCCCCTGCTCTTGGGGGTAATCAAGTACTTTTCTGGCGCCGTTGCCGGGGAGCGTAGCGCTTAAGTTTCTATTCTTGTGTGCACTAGACTAAGCTTGGGGAGGTTTCTTTAACTTGTTTTATATCTTGCAATCATCTAAGCTTGGGGAGGTTCCTTTAAACTTATTTGGTTGTAAGTTTCTCATTAGTTTTACTATGGCTTTTATGAAACGTGCATCGCTGCACCTTGCTTTATATGAAAGTGCTTATGCCACTACTCCTAAAGTGGTTGAAACTACTGTGTCTGAGGTACATAAAGTGGATATAAAATTCCCCTTGGTCATGTTAAAAGAGTTATGAAAAATCCATTTACAGGGGATGGAACTAAGTCTGCACGTGAACACATAGAGACAATTGAATAAATATGTGGTTTATTTAGGCTTCCTGGTATCTCTAAGGATCATGTAAAAAGGAAACTATTATATTTGTCTTCATCTGGTAATGCTCGTGATTGGTACAGGTCTTTGGATGAAGAAGTGAAAAGTGAATGGAGTATTTTGAGGAAAGTTTTTCTTAAATATTTTACTCCTAAAGAAGCTTATGATAACCCATGCTATTATGATGAAACTAGTGAACTTATTGATGATAATGCTTTAAATGATGGTCCTATGCTTATTGATAATCCTCCATCTTAAGAACTTGTTACTACTTTATGTGAGGATAAAAATGATATACTTGCTGTTTGTGAAAATACTCTTACTAATGAGAGTCCTACTTTGTTCCTGAATTCTCCTAATAACACCATAGAGGAGAAATTTTCTTATGTTGAGAAATACTTATGTGGTTTGCAATTATCTTTAGTTCAAATCTTTGTTGCAACCATGATATTAAACTTGATATTGATCTTAATAACTATTTTGAAAGAGTGAAGCATACTAATGAATTCCAAAATAAGTTTAATGATCCTCTTTATTTGACTAAATTATCTAAGTTGAATGATTCTTATGGTTATATGGTTGAATTTGCTTGTACTACTTGCAACAATTATGAAAGAGGAGGTGATAAGAACCCTCTATATGCTACTAATGATTATGGGCTGCAAGTAACTATTGTTAATATGCATAGGAAAACTTCTATTTATTGTGATTCAATCATATACAAAATGCCAATGCATAGAAAGAAAGTTAGACTTCGTTGTTATTACTCTTATGTTTAGTTTTTCTGTCTACTAGGTTTGAACTTGACTATTATTTTCATTGGCTTGAGAGCACCATGGGATCCTGGTATTATGCATGAAACACTTCCCAAGGAAGAGGGACACATCAAAGTTCAAGCTCCCTCATGAGATTCATCTTCAATAAACAACTAGTAAGAAGTCTAGCTATATAGCTATAAAGAAAGCGCTTTGCGGAAGGCAACCCGGTTATTTTTATGTGTGATTTTCTTTGTGTCCTCTTGCTGTATCAAGAGAGTTTGTTTTTAGTTTAGTTCTGTAATTTTGAATAAAGTACCAAGTTTTACCCATATTGGTTTGAGAAAATTGCTTATAGCGTTCGGAGATTTTATTCCTGCACGAATCTGTGCACGGTATGATTTTTAATTCTTATTCTGTGACTCCGAATGAGCTCATTTTGAACTGTAGTTGCAACGTTTCATCCTCTATATGCATGAATTTTTGTGGAATTTTTCGGCAAAGTTTGGTAGGGTAGAAAAATACGTTTTGCTGCTGCTGTTTTTCTGGACAGATTCTGTCCCATTTTGTTTTATGCATGTTTTGAACTTTTATCTTGAATCTTTTTGATTCAAATGAGTTTATGAGTAGGCATACAACATTATATACTTTCTGGACATTCATATGATGTTTTGTTTAAGGATTATATGCAGCAAGAAACCTATTTGTTTATCACTACTAATGCATCCCACCGAAAAGAAAATGGGAGAAACGGTGTTTTGAAGTTTTTTCACAGGGATTGGAGGACATGCACCAAGAGCTATCCAAGTATGGTGAAGACCATAAGCTTGGGGATGTGAAGACAACCCCACTTGACCTACACACTCTCGGTTTGCTCACGTCTAACTTCTATTTTTCAATCGGAATACTTTATCGCATAAACTTGGAGCGTCTTTTTGTTTGTTTTGGTTTGATTTTTGTTTTTGTGAGACCACCACATTATCACTTATATGAGAAAGAGCTACTGGAAATATGGGTTGAAATATGTTGGATGCTTTTATTGTATTGGGAAAAGGGATGTTTGAGTTGATTTTTTTAATGATACATATAGTTGCATGATTTATGAGCTTGTTAATGAGTAATAATTTGCAAATGTTTTATCAAGAGCTATCACTTATTCATGTTTTGATGCTGAAAGTTATTTTACTTTGTTTAACATGGATTAGTTAGTTCTATGGACACTCATGCATGCATCTAGATGGTCAACTTTCTCCCTCTTGCTAGCCCAAAAATTCCAACAAGTAAAAACTTGTTTCCAACACCTTCAACCAAAGTTATTCCAGTGAGTCCACCATATCTACCTATTTGCTTTATGCTATTCCGAGTATATTCATCATGATGTTTGTGTTATCTATACTTCTGAATGAAAATGTTTATGTTATTGATTGTCATGGGAAAAGTTGGTTATATAGCTCTCACGAACTTGATGCACAATTTAATTTTATTGCATAAATAAAACATGACCCATTGTGATTAAGATTATGATGCTAGTGGCTTGATAAATGTTCGAGGTTGGGAGTTAGCCCATATGTGCTGTCACATGCAAAGCTTTCAACATGCTCCTTCATCTCATTTAGTTGATATCATGTACTTTTGTTTATGGATTCCTATCATGGTGAAATGAGGTGGAAATGAAGTAGTTTAAATGAGTTTGTTTAAATGGTTAGAGAGACGCCTGGGTCGCTAATCTAAGCCATGCATCGTTCATGGTGGAAATTTACTTACATGCTATGGTGAACCGTCTGTGATGCACCTTATAATAAAAAGCTATTCCAATGGTAAATAAAAAGGGTGTTGAGGTTGTTCATCTTGTTTGTTTGTCTTGTCATTTTGATATGGGCTTGTTCCATATCCTGGGACAAGAGGTACCCCAGTTGACGCTCTTGATGATACTATTATTACTTACAATGATATATAACTTGAACTTGCTTTGTTTCCAAAGTTGAGTAACTCATGGTGTAGGTACTTGTATTCAAGGGGCATGAGACACCTAACCATTACTTTATCAAGCACACTACTCATATTTGGTTTCACATTAAACTTTAATCATTCAAGATGCTATGATAGGGGTAATGAGAGCTTGACACCAAGGATTCAACATTTCAATCATTAAATTAAGTAGAAGAGTTTGGAAGTTAGATGAAACTTATGCATGCTTTACCTCTACTCAATTATACATCTTTCCAAATTGTCCACCTTTTATATTCAGATTTTCATCTACACTCTATGACCAATGTAGGATGTTCTTACTTATCATTATGCATACATGTGGTCCATATTACTATCTTCTATGTTACACTTTGTGAACTATCATTGAACATCCTTGCTTGAATATTTGATATCACTTCATAAACTATATTGCATATTGCTACTCCTTTGAAGAATGAATCATTTGACTCTATGTAGCAGTAGCAATCATCTTTGATATCCATTGTTAGTGTTATATTGCAAAGTCCATGTTAGTTTTATCACCTTCATACTCGAGGACGAGTATTGGTTAAGCTTGCGGATGTTGATGCATGTAAAATGCATACATGAACTTTGCACTATATCACTTATATTCCAATCATATTTGCATCATATAAGGGTTATATCACTGTTATATAATGATTTTTGGGAATAAAATATGTATTTCCTATTTTTATGGAATTAACCCTGCGCAGGCAGAAAACCCTATTTTTTCCTTTTAAGTTTCAGGGACCCAAACGACGTCCGTGGCAGCGAAGGAAGCAAGCAAACGAAGGCCGGAAGCCCAAAAGAGGGGGGCCCACGCGGCCTCTGTACCTGGTCGCGTGGGGCCCACCATCTTGGCCCTCGACGCTCCGCTGCCGTCGATCTTTCCTCCACCGACATCGTCTTGACCTAAAAACGCCTATAAAAGAAGTCCCACGTCGTTCTCTGGAGGGGGCGCCGCCGAAACACAGAAACACCGAAAGAGAGATCTGGAGCTGCAGATTGAAGGGGGAAAACTCCGGCGGGGCGCTGCCGGGGTGGTCTCCATCTTCTCCGACGACTTCTCCACCGTCTCCATGATGAAGGGGAGTAGTCCACCCTCTGGACTATGGGTTTGTGGTGGTAACTTATGTATCTCTCCTCTATTTGAGCTTCACTAATTAGTACCGTATGAGCTGCTGAACATGATTACGGTCATCTATGTAATTCTTATGGTGGATATTGTGGTATGAGATGATTTGTTATGCATTTACTGTTGTGTTGGAACTTTCACTAGTACAGAACGACACATCGGAAACGGGCCAAAAACCCCTTCGGGAACGGAGAAAGGGTCCGTGTCCCCGCCTCTGTCACTGATGTGAAGGCCTTCATCGGTAACGGAGGCCAAAAACCGTTTCCGATGAGGTCTCCATTTGGCAACGGTTGTGCGCAGACCTCCGTTTCCTTAGTTTTCCTTCATCAGATACGGAGTTTGCCATCCACCCGTTTGCACTGAGCATTTCTCATATTTCGGTTATATGCCATAATACATGAAAGGCTGATTGCACAATGCACTAAAACGTTATTCAATTCATAACATAGAACAAATGCCATCATTACATTGGTATACAATAATATCACCGTTTTTTACAATTTGACTACAATCATATCTATCACACATTGGCATAATGTAATATCACCTATTACACTTTGACTACAATCATGAACTCTAAACCTATAAGCAACTAACCTAACAAGATGGAAGGCTGGCTTAATTAAGCCAGCGTTCCATCTTTGACTTGGAGCTCACCTTCTATGAGCTCTCGGTCGTCGCTGTACCCACTCCAAGACCAGTATCCACGAAATTTCCTTGCCTTAAGGTTTCTGGTTCTCGGAATGATACATTGGTACCTTTATGCAGTGTTGCCGAAATAAACTCCTGCGTGAAAGAAAAAAATTATTAGCGAACTGTACAAAATACATCTGGATATTAAAAAAATCAGTGGCTATTTTCCAGCAACTGCTTTGTTCGGTTGCCATTTTCGAGAAACTGCTAAGATCGACGGCAAATATCCAGGAACTGCTCTGTTTGGTGGCAGACAGTTCGCATTCCTTCCTTCTCTTCTTCCTCGTTCCACCCCAATCCCCCACCCGCCATGGACGACCGCAACAGAATAACAGAGACAACTACCGTCCGTACCCACGGCACCGTTCTGGAGGTGGTGTACACGAACGAGGAGCATACCGTGGAGTGGATCCTCGACAAGTACGAGGAATGGCTAGCAGAGGAGAAGCATCGGTTCATCGGCCTTGACATCGAGTACACCCGTAATCGTTGGCACATGTCTGTCCTGCAACTCGCCATGCGCCAGCATGTCCTCGTGTTCCACTGGTGCAAGTCCAAGAAGAATTGTCCAGAGTTGGGCAAATTCTTTGAACGCAAGAATATCACCTTCGCAAGCGTGGACATCACCAACGACAGCAAGGTGCTTTCTTCTGCTGGCTTCCACATTCCACCGGAGTACTACGTGGACATCCAACTCGTATACAAAATCATGAGTGGAGACGAGAGGGACGGAATGGGTGATCTAGCGGCAGACCTCATCGACAAATCATACGCCAACATGAAGAAGGAGTTCCCATCCAACCAGCACGATTTTTGGGAGTGGATGCCGCTGCACAAAGTTAACCTCGACTACGCAGCAATAGATGGGTACGTGACCTACGAGTTGTATCGCAAGATCCTAACCTTGAAGGACAGGCTACGTCCAACATGGCAGGAAATGCTCTGCCCTAGGTGCAAGAATGCCCTAGGTGAATTGCAATAGGCTTTGGATGTGGGTGTTTAACTAGTTTGTACAGTTGGTGCTTTAATAATAAGTGTTTGTAATTATCAGAACATGTATGTGTGAATTTGCACTAGGAATTTGTTTATGTGATGAAATGCTCATACGTAGAACCTAGTTCATCGGCATCACAGCCGGTCACAGAAAGATTTATACCTTTCACCCGGCGGGAGAGGAGGTGCAGGCCTCTGCCAGATGCGCTGAGATGCTACCAGCGCGCTGCGACGCAATCACCTCCTCATCCTTCTCCTTCGTCGACATCCACCTCCTCCTTCTTCTCCAGATCAGACACCACCTACAGATCCTCCACCACCTCCAGATCGGCCACTTCCTCCAGATGGGTTTCTGCTGGTAGATCCGCCGGAGGTGCTGCACCACCACCTCATGAATGACCTCCTCCACATCGGCCTGGCTCAGAAGAAGCCGGTCATCACCGGAGGAGGAGGGCGTCAGATGGTGGCGCTGCCGCATCATTAGCGGACGCATGGCCGCCTCCAGATCGACCTTCCCCTCACGAAGGGCTGCCGCTAGAACGGTGCTGCCGCGGCGGCTAGAGCCACGGCCGCGATGGCCGGATCTAGAAGCGCCGACAGAGGAAGCCATTAGAGAGAGTGAGGAGAGTTGAAAGCCACAGTGTGCGGCGGCTAGAGTTGGAAGAGAGACAAGTGAGAGAGTGATAATGAGACCGAGCCGGCAGTATATATAAGCGCCACATTGGCAACGGACATTTTATATAACCGTTTCCATTGATTTTACACCAGCGAGAGAGTAAACTTACTAACAGGTACTCTAAATTACATATGAACGCAGAGACCACTTAGCAGCTAGTGCTACTACATACGGACTTGATAATGAAGTAAACGATTACATATATGCTACTACTAGCTAATGCTACTACTAGCAGCTGCTGATGAAGACTCGGGCTCGTCGTCGCTGTACACGAGTGCGTCCCTCCGGCATAAGGTACCGTCGAAGATCTTGATGAAGAACCCGTTGTCGCCGTCGAACTCGAAGCACAAAAAGTGCCTCTGCTCAAGCTTGTACGCTTGGGCGAATGACTTCCATCCCTGGCTGAGGTACATATAGCCGTCATAAAAGCTACCATTAAAACATGACAATTGTGTGTACTTTATCTATAACATGATGATCACTGTAGATGAGAGAGAGAGGATTAAGTGAACCCATGAACCCATGTCCATTGTTCCTATAAGAGAAAACCTTTATCTTGTCCTCTTACATTAAAGAGGACTGGAACACTTTTACATTCTTGTTTTGTTACATTAAACTTCCATCCATCAAATCAACCACCTTGTTCATTAAACTTGTTTAGTGCATAATCAACTAAAACTTGTGACACTTTAGTTGTAGGGAATAGATAACTTTTCCTTCTTACTCCTGCGGATCGATACCTTACTTCCACATTGAGAGGTGCTACAGTGATCCCCTGCTCTTGGGGGTAATCAGTATGCCATGGTAATGTGTTATGATTTGTATGCCATGGCTAGGGATTTTTTAGGCCAAACCCTAACCCTAACCCTAGAAAATGTAATGCTATGGTTATGGTTTTTAGGAAAAGTGGTATGGCTTGTTCGGAATTGCGGTAATATGGTCGTCGTTTTGTGGCCTTTATGGTTTTTTATATTTAGATGTCGAGAATCGTGAATGTTCATCATGTGGACTTTGCGGCTTTTTTGAAAGGAGATTTACATGAGCTTGACACGGAGGAGAAAGTGATTGTGTTTGACACTCCTAGTCCTACCCTAGCCGATGTTGTGGAGAAGGTCCGTAGTGAGTTGAATTGGATGGACCAAAATGACGGAGTTCATTTGAAAGGAAGATACAATGTTGGGTATGATCATTACATTCGTTGGAAGATGATGACTCTCGACTCTGAGATTCGTTGGCAAGCTTATATGGAGGCTGTCTTTGCCTCGCAAGACAAATCCCTAGAGTTATTTGCCATGAAGAAGGTTGGAACTCGATTGCACATTGACTTGAATCGGCCTAGCGGTGGTAGTAGCCCGGTTCAACATGGAGAACAACATGATCCCTGTGAGCCGGATTGTTATGAACCCATAATGAGCCACCTCCATTGAGCCAACCTCCATTAATCAACCCTCCATTGAGGTAACCTTTGAGGCCGGAAGTGTGTGAACAATTAGAGCAACGTTGGAAAGATCGTAAGAAGGAGGCCTTGGATGAAGATTTCGAGAATGAGGAGACCGCGGCTGACGAAACGGAAGGTGCTGATGCCGAGGGTGATGATGAGGAATGTTATCTTAAAAATCATGAAATTGGAGATGTTGATGCCAATTGCTATGAAGAGGACATGGATCCGACTATTCCATATGGTCGAGCTTATGCATGGAACTCCGATGACGAAGGCCCGGATGATGAGATTGATGAGGACGGGTTGACGGTTAAGGAAGCCAAAGCATTTATGAGTGCATATGGCCGGGATCACCGGACATCATTGTTTCGTGATCTAAGCCTCGCGGATGAGGCTATTGTTGATGGTGGCACAACAAAAATACTAGGCTCTAGGCCATATTCTCAGAAAGATATTGACCTACACATTCACGGCGTTAGCAATGGAACCATATTCCAATGCATCGAAGAACTACAAACTTGGCTTAAGGAGTATGCGGTGAAGCACCATCGACCATTTGTTGTGAGGCACTCAAACATGAAGGTTCGCTACACGGTTAGATGTGAGGACTTCACTAAATGTCCATGGATTGTCCGCGCAAGACCAATCAAAGGAGGGGACCAATGGAAGATTACAACTAGTGTGTTTATGCACACATGTGGTGGCAAGGATGTAGACAAGGAAAAAGTTAAGAATGATCACCGTCAACTGACCTCGGAGTTCATCGGTCACAAAATTACGGGAAGTGTGAAGATCTTACCGCCGGAACCTATTAAGGCCGTGATAGAGTATGTGAAGAAACTATTCCATTACACGATAAAGTATGGGAAGGCATGGAAGGCCAAGCAAGCCGCCTTTAGGATATTGTATGGTGATTGGGAAGAGTCATACAACTGCATTGCCATGTTGTTGGGAGCCATGGCGGCAACAAACCGGGGAATGTATTATGTGGTTGAGCCGAAAGGCACGCAAACTAGGACATATGAAGGTCAAACCGTCCGTGTTTTTGGGCGTGCATTCTGGACATTTGAGCCGTGCATCAGGGCATTTCAACATTGTAGACCGGTTTTGTCTCTGGATGGGACATTCCTCACCTGCAAGTTCACGGGCTGCATCATGGTCGCTATAGCGCATGACGCTGGGGACAGATTGGTGCCTTTGGCATTTGCTTTGGTGTCCGCGGAGAACAATAACAACTGGGAGTGGTTCCTAGGTCTAGTGAGGACCAAGGTTGTTGGACCAGAAAAAGAGATTTGCATCGTCTCGGACCGCCACCAAGGGATACTAAATGCAGTGGACATTCAAATCCCAGGATATGGTCGTGTGCACCATCGTTGGTGCATGCGACATTTTGTCTCAAACTTCTACATGGCTTGTGGAAGTAAGGAATTATCTGATGAGCTCAAAGATTGTTGTCTAGCCTTCACCACCCGTCATTTCAAGAAATTGTATGACAAAATATTTCGTCTTGCAACCCCCGGGGGTAAAGAGTTCCTAACTAGGAACTTGAAGGATAGAAACAAGTGGTCACGTGCTTATGACTCTCAAGGCATGAGGTACGGTGACATGACAAGCAACATGGCCGAATGTTTCAACAATGTTCTGAAAGGTGCGTGCGTTGCCAGTGTCTGCAATTCTGGAATATACCTTCATAAAGTCGAATGAATACTTCTTGCAATGGAGTGACGTCACGGCTAAGCTTATAGCCGGGGATAACAAAAGAAACAAGAAATATGACTATCCACCGAACATCGACAAGTGGATGGCATATCAGAAAAGGAAGGCTGACACGCTAGAGGTTACAGAATTTGAAAACATAGAGTTGGTTTATGAAGTCCACGAGCCCCGAGGAATCACTCAAGGTGGTGTCCAATATGGAGGTTGCTCGTTCAAGGTTTATTTGACACAAGGCGAGTGTTCATGTGTGAGACCAACCGTTTACCATCTCCCTTGCTTACACATGATGGCGGCAGGAAGGTTTAGAAAAGTGGGCTACGAAATGTCAAGCAATATTAGGATGCACGAGCATTCTACTGAGGCTGTTAAGGCCACATGGGCATCGAGGTTCGAACCCTTTCTAGACCCATCAGTTTGGCCGGTTTATGAAGGTCTTGCTCTATCCCCTGATCTGACTACAAAGGTGGATAATCCTGGAAGACCGCATACAAAGCGTTTCAAGAATGACATGGACGATTGGGGCGGTGGTTACAATCGCGAATGGGGCAACCAACATTTCAAAGAGCCTCCACAGGAACAGTACGAGAGTGGTAGTAGTAGGAGAATGAAAGCAAATGGAAATGATGGTGGAAGTACAAGTCAACCCGTAGGAGTCGCAAGCCAACCAAGTGGTGGTCGCAATGCCAGGGGCCATGGTCGTGGTGTGGCAAGTGGTTGTGGCATACCAAATGTTGGCAATGTAAGCGGCCATGGTCGTGGCTTACCAAATGTTGGCAATGTAAGCGGCCATGGTCGTGGCATACCAAATGTTGGCAATGTAAGCGGGCATGGTTGTGGCATACCAAATGTTGGCAATGTAAGCGGTCAGGGTCATGGTGTACCAGGTGGCAATGAGAGCGGCCATGGTGGTGACAATCCAACAGGTGTACCAAGTGGTGGTGTCCGACATGGTGGCATGCAATATTGGTTAGGATTTCAACCAAATAACTTGCGTCGTGGCCGACGTGGTTTTAGGGGTAGAGGTAGGGCGTAAAGAAGGTAATAACTTGCATCTACAATCTGCATTTACTTTTCAGTTCAGTTTCTTATTTGAAAATAATGTCCTTTTTCTCCCAACTAAGTTTGAACTTGCAATTTGTAGGCATGGACTGTTCTGACCTGGACGCGAAGCCGATGGCATGGCAGCGCAGCATTAACACTACCATTGGTCACGAGGCGCCAAAGTGTTGGTGCGGGGACATTTGCAAGATGAAGCAATCCGAAGATTGGGACGAGACGAGAGGACGGAGATTTTGGATGTGTCCCAACTATGCTTGGGACAAGCCCGAGCCAATAAAAAGCAAGCCAAAGTCAACAAAAATCAAGCGGAAGGCTCCAGTAAATATGGAGCGCCCGCGGGTACATGTCTTCTCTTACAAATAACTAACCTCTATTGTTTTCAAATTCTAACTCATTGACGTGTTTGTAGTCGCCTCCGCCTATTTGCAAGTACTACAGGTGGATAGACTCCGAGCAATCCAGCCTCTACAAGAGCGAGGTCAGAAACATGGTGAACAAAGCGTGGGAGCGTTTCTGGGAGAAAGATCGTGAGGAGGAGCGGGCCAAAAAGGTGATGGAGCAAGCTGAGAGGGACGCAATGCAGGCTGAGAAGGAAAAGGAGCTTCGCGAGAAGGAGAGGCATGAAAAGACTGAAAAGGCTCTTGTTGCAAGATTGGCGTGGGAGGCGGCACAAGGTGAAGGTGCAAGGGCGGGGAATGAAGAAGATGATAGGCGCCGTGAGAGGGCTCGCCGTGCACGAGAGGAGGAACAAGAGGAAGAAGACCCGGCGAAGCGCAAGGGCAAATATCCTCGTTGGACTCAATAGAATTTTAGAACATTCTATTCGTCCGGGACAAGTCCTATGTAGCGAACCTATAAACTATCCAAACAAGTCTTAAATATGTACTCGCCCGTATGGCCTACTAATGTATGTTACGAACTTTATATCTTTGTTTGCTGATATTTTTTTGTGCACATTTCCTCAAAAAACCGTCTTTTACACAACAAATTCCTGAGAACTGACACACGACGCCCTAGATGGGGGCGTTGTGTTGACTACCATGATGCCCCGACCTAGGGCGCCGTGCTGCTGGACACCCAGAACTCTGTGCTACCTCCGGGAAATTTCCGAGGTGAAACAGAGAGCACGCGCAGGCGACCCCAGACATGGAATGCATGGCGCCCTGGGCTGGGGCGTCGTACTTATATGCACGGCGCCCTGGATCGGGGCGTTGTGTGTTCCAGACCTCCTCAGCAACTCCGGGCAACCACCAGGGAGATACAGAGCGCGCGCGGAGTTAGGCCCGGAGCTGACGCACGGCGCCCCGACCGAGGGCGTCGTTCTTGATACCACGGCGCCCCATCCTAGGGCGCCATGCTGCCAAAAATCCCAGGTTCGGAAATACCAATACCAGGGAGATTGTCTCTACCATCTATCTATTATATAATTAAAACACAGGATAACCAACGCTCTAGATTAGCTAGGAAAATTAGATTAAAGACTAACGGCCAAGATTAACTTTGTAACATCCGGTCGGCATTGCTTTAGATATGCGCATATAGTGTCCTTCTTCTTCACGTCTACAAACTATAGCACGTCACGGTATAACCAAAGATGAGCTCTTCTCCAAATCAAAAAGAAGGAAAAGGAAAAGGAAAACGTAATCAAACCACCACAACCCATGAAATTCCTGGAACGACGCAGGCATCGATCTGGATCGACTCGGCATCGTCCAGATCATGTGGTGAAGTTGGCCCGGCGAGAGCCGCAGAAGATCGGATGGCAAAACCACGCAGCGCTTTTGGTTCCGGTTGGATATGAAGATCGTGCGGATTGCCGTCCAGACGAGGAACGCGTTGTCGTCCAGCCGGAGCATGATGTCCAGCACGTCGGCAGAGATCGTCAGGTAAAAGCAGGAGACGGCGCACGCGTCGATCTAGGTAGGACATTAGGACTCCACGAAGGCTTCGGAAGGAACACCTGATCCATACATGCATGTGTAATTTAATTTCTGCTTAGGTCACAAGTCTAAGATAAGTACTACCCACGCCGTCCGAGCAGCGCCACGACGACAGAGCACGGCGATTGCCGTCCTTGGCTCGAGGCTGGCATCGAACTAGCTGTATTGGCAGCACGGACGACACAAAGGCATCGACTATTCGGCTAGCTATGCGCAGGCCCCAGAGCTGAAAGATCAGCTCAGCGTATGGGTCATCATGATGAAGATGGCGGCTAGGCGTATGACGACGTTTGTGCAAAAGGGCGACGGCAAGACCAGCCGAGCTGGGAGGGCACAGGAGGCCACAACGCTAGGTTATCGAAATTCTCGACAGCGTGCCGCACGGAGATCCGTTTAAGCGGAACGCATGCAGAAGAGGGCAACATCATACACGGTCACTTAACGGCCAGGGAGTGCCAGCGATTGATCGTCATGTGTGCATCGAACTTTCCAGCTCTTGCTTAGAGGTAAACTGAATTAATTGCCTCTTCATACGATTTCCATATGCTCCCATTATTTAATCTTCCGGCCAGGGCACATATGGCGAAGCTTTTCTCAGTGTGCCATTGTTTTTGAATGCTGCACGTTAGTGCATACCATTGCCAAAGCCCTCATGCATTGATTCGTAGATGTTATTATTGTTGTTCTATGATTGGTTTTGATGTAACTGATGGACGTTCAGAGTTAAATTTTCTGCGCAAATGATGTTGGAGCAGAGAGGCCGCGGTGACAGGAGCAGAACCTGCATGGCCGTTGGCGAAGGGGTTGGAGCTGGACGAGGACTCAGGACGGGATGAGTAGTGCGGAAGCAGTGGGAACAATCAAGTTGAGAGCTTTGTGTCTGATACTATGTAGAGGAACGGAAGGACAAGAATGGGGAGAAGAAGTAACTATTGCATCTGGAGTGTTTATATATAGGTACATCGGTAAAGCAAAACAAAAATACCGTATCTTTCATACAAGAATTCAGGAGGGAGAGCGAGCCGGCGGCCTTGCACTGCCACATACGGCACCAGCGTAATCTCCACGGTTAAGCTAGATCGCGCCTCGGATCAGGAGTTCAGGACTTGCGTGGCCGCAAGCACAGGCATCTGAATCAACGAGCTTTGGCCGAGCTGCAGTGGACTAGAACTTGAAACCCTGTATGCCGATAAGTTTGGAGACAACAAATAAGATAGCTGACGACCACCAACACCACCACGCAGGTTAGCCTGCAGCCCTGTGTTGTACTTGCACGAGAATGTTGCTGCATGATGAAAGGATCGATTCGAGGTAAGCAGGTAAGATCTCCGCATCTATGCAAGAGCCAGATGGAGAGCACAACAATGGAATTAAAAGAAGAAAAAAATCTTGACTATTGTGTTTCTATCCGGCGTATTACTCACGGTGTCATGGTGGGGTGGTGAGATGATCTGGATGAAGCACGGTAGAAGATGTGTCAGAACTCAGAAGGTACAGAAATTCACCATTAAGTGTAATTTGAACAGTTCTAAGTTTGTATATTGCATTTTTCGGTCAAAAAATATTTCTATTTTCAGATCACTCGACTAATGATGCCACTAATTTCCTAATAATCCTAATTTTTATAACTGTATTGCACATATAAGTCTTGGTTGCACAAGAAAGCAAATTGTTGCTACTCTGCCTCGCCATCTATGCTTGAAACAACAACAAAAGCTTACTGCGTCAGTTCACGTAAAACCTTACATTATTTTTTTTATAATATTTAGTCTCTTCATTTTGCAGGTTTTAGATCATTTTACATAATGATTTGTGAAAAACATGGCAATAGGATTTCAGTAAAATCATTTGGGCAGATCTCAGGTAGCGTTTACTTCTTGCCTTCTTTCTAATTGCTCAATCAGCAGGTCAATTTTGGTAAACAATAATAACAGGATTATTCGTACTCTCCCGTAAAAATGTAAAAGGGTTACAGGGAGTAATAATTGAGAGTTTCCGTTGTTAAATAAGGAGGACGGGAAAAGTGCACTATTTCACATAAATAGCAGTTCATAATGCTTATAATACAAAAATGGATACATATTGGAGTGGGTAACTCAAAGTAGTTCACATAAATATTCTTTTTGAACTTCAGGTATGCATAGATTTATATGATTAAGTGTGACTCAAGTAGGCGTTAGTTGAAGTTTAAAAAAAGATAGGATAAGATTTAAGGTCAATTTAGTATGGCGAGCATAATTATACGAGGATAGGAAAAAAAATACTACATACACACAAAACAACACGTATATTGATGTGTGCATACAAACTCAGTCAACAAGAAAATATGGAAGACATTTTTTACAAGCTGTTGCAACGGGAGGAGCTTCGGGGGAGACACACAAAAACAAAAATTCTTATTAGTTTAGTCATCCATATGCAATGGTTTTAACGCTCACTATTTACCCTATGAAGCATAGTCGAACTCATATATCTTGGTCCACGTCCTTTGTATCACCATAATAAATTCAAATGGTAGTATGGTACGTGAATGATCTTTAGAAAAAAAAATCCACAGTGATGGGACATAATTGATTGTCCAAGTTTGGCAAAAGAATACGAGTTGAAAGTCGTAGTCCGCTTCTACATAATCGAACTTATAACACTTATAACATGCTGAAAAGTTCTATCACCCAAAATTGAAGAGTGAGTAGTTGAAAAGCTATGTAATTGAAATCATAAATAAACTTATTTGATCACTTACTGTTGGTCTTAAAATGTTCCAAGAATGGTATAAAAAACATAAATACATTAGATGATGATTCAAAAAATCCAATTGCTAGCCGCGCAATTTGCGCAGGCCACCCAGCTAGTTATTACAAGAAAATAAAACAATGTGATTGTGCCTACCATTACGCACATTAAACGACACATGATTGTCTCTACCATTACACAAATCAAACGACACATGATTTTCTTTACCATTACACAAATCAAACGACACATGATTGTCTCTACCATTACACAAATCAAATGACACATAATTGTCTCTACCATTACACGAATAAAAGGACACGTGATTGTTCAAACTAGTCCGAACTAGCCTCGGACATCTCACACTCGTCGTGATCTTCATCATCATCATCTCCCCTACCAAAAGGTGATGGAATAGCAACGAAACCATTGAAGTCATCTTCTTTGGCAGGCGGCATCTCGAAATCGTCGACGTCACTAGCTGAAAGGTAGCCCTTTGAATCAAATGGAACATTATTAAAGCCACGTTGCGTACGGTCATCTCGAAACTCCCGTAAATGCTTCTTTTGTAGAGCATGCATCTTATGCCTCCGCACATTCGTTGCTTTGCACATGGACCATAAGTTAGTGAAATAGTTGAGTAGGCCGCTCGTACTACCTTCTCCCCTACTGGATGATGCTCCCATTCGAACATTCCTTGATGAGGAGTTGGCGGTGGACTCCTTGCGCTTAACCAAAGGTTGGTACGGACGATGAGCAACAGTTTCCAGAAACATATCCATAAGGAGTGGTATCTTTTTGTATACAGGTTGGTCCTTCACATACTTGATGAAGGCGTAGATGTAGGGTCCATAGCATAGAGATCGGCGGTGTATGACTGATGACTCCCAAATGCAGGAGATCAATTGTTGTACCTTTCAATTAAAAAGGTTGTCGAACCCACGAGGAGCTGAAGGTATTGGATAGTAAGATTGATAAATAAAACAATAAAAGATGCAAGTGTTTTTGGTATTTTCGGTTGTATAATTCCAATGCAGCAAGTAACTGTAGCAAGTGAAAGCTCTCAAAGAGAGAAAGCCCAATCCTCTTATGTGACAAGAGGACAAGCTCAAGTGATGTGTAACTTATATGTGGAAAACATTCCCAAGGGCGGCATGGATATGCTAGGCATAGAGATTTATTAAACAACACGTTGAATATCTTGTCAAGTTTTAATCTTCTTTGGACGGAGCCATCATTCGGTATAGCTAAATAAATAGACTACAGCACCTTATGATGGATCATGTGGCCAAGTAAATGACTGCACAAGAATTATTAAGACATAATGTCCCACCATAGCATTACACTCTAAGGTCCCCGATACTAATACCCTCATAATATAACTTCATGACTAAATCTCAGGTTTACTTGTCCTCCCAAGTCTTCCTCAATTCATTATACTACGGTGTTCTCCTATGAGCCCATATAGGTGAAGTGTTGTGCAGTCGACGTTCGCACAACACCATCATAGAATCACATAAAAGATAAACTCTTGACAAAATACCAACACATGTTATATATAAATCATTGCCAATTCATCCTATGCCCTCAGGAACATACGGGAACTACTCACAACGTGCAAACATGATCATAATCAGTGGCATAAGTGGTACAACACAATCTGAAATTATAACTTCACCCACAAATAATGACAAGTACTCAATCACAAACATGAATAGTAGCACAAGACAAGTATCTAGGGTATAGCAACTCTCAAACTATGAGGGGAACGGAGTGGATCACGGAGATGATGATGGAGATGGTGCTGGTCTTGATGGGGGTGATGATGTAGAGGCCTCCTCCCACGCCAAGGAGGAGAGGTGATGACGATGACGATGATTTCCCCCTCTCCGGAGCTCCGGAGCAGCAGGATCTGATCCCCCTCGGAGGGAATCAGAGTTTCGCCGCCGCCGCGACCTCGGATGGACTAGGGAAAATTAGGGCGTAGGTTTTCGGGCGAGACGAAGGCGTTGCTAAAAAGCCCCAGGGAGGAGGTGCCCGAGGCGATTTTGGTGGGCCCCACGCGGCCAGGTACATGGGCCGCGTGGGCCACCCCTTTTGGCCCTCGTGGCTCTCCTCTCTTCGGTCTTCTTTCCATTGTCTTCCTTCCGATGAAAAACCTCCGTGTATTTTTCCTTTTATTATTTGGGTTCCTGAAACTCCTGAAACAATAAAAACAAGAAAAGGGGGTTTTCTGCCTCCCAGAAATTAAATACCAAAAATAGGGACTTTGTATGAAAGTCCCTAAATCATCTAAAACATGTAAAAACATTGATATAACAGTGCATATAACATTCTAATATGCTACTAAAGGTTGCATAAATGATGATATAAAATGCACGTATCAACTCCCCCAAGCTTAAACCTTTACTCGTCCTCGAGTAAGTAAGGACATAGATCATTACATGCATCAATGGACTTATGGTTGATAAATAAATATGAGCATTGTATCATCATCATATTCACTTGCAAGATAAGATTAATGAACAAAACTCATGCACATGAGGGCAACATAAATAGAAGCTCTAGCAATCACCCCTTACTTTTGAAAGCAAATAACCATTGTATGTTGGACAATCGAATCATATAGTTTTTCACATGCTTTTGCTCTTTATGGCAAGCATTATAACCTTTTATACTTTACTGAAATTTAAAGACAAGATAAACTCTCATTGGATAACAAGTTCAAAGAAGACAAATGAAAAGATAGATAGATATAAAAGACGTTATCAACCTTGCTTCTCTAGTAACTAGTACAAACTTTAGTCATGGATATCTCAATCAAGTTCCTATGCTCCATACCACCTTTATCTTACACTTTCCATGGCTAACTGAAACTTCAGGTGCCTTCCTTTTCATACACATTCAAGAGCATAAGTATTGAAATATCCATGATCATTAATTTGCTCAAAAGATACTAGAGTCTAACAAGAGTGTTTTATATCCTTTTCATTATCCCTTCTCAACTTTTTATCCTACAAGACAATATCTCAACTTCAAACTATTAATTCCAAGTCATATTGACTTTTCTACTTATTTTATAATGAGGTAATTCTACAATTGTCCAACATACTCAAGTTAATTAATTTCAAGGCAAGATGTGATTGAAACTCTAAATATGCCACGCTCATTTGCATGAGTGTTACCCATCAATCTCCGAACAAGAGAATTATGGATGACACCATACTTTAATATTCATTGATA
This sequence comes from Poa pratensis, assembly GCA_947311845.1. NCBI lineage: Eukaryota > Viridiplantae > Streptophyta > Magnoliopsida > Poales > Poaceae > Poa > Poa pratensis. The sequence continues at coordinate 68,858,600 of CAMZMU010000042.1, forward strand.
AACCATAAGATAGAGATACATGATAATGCTCCATGAGCTCACACACGCCTAAGAGATATTGATAACTAAACGATAAAAGCAAAACACGCCATGACTAGATAGATATGATGGATTGATAAAGAGAAAGACTAGGTGGAACTCCCCCAAGCTTGACGTTTAGAACTTCCTCTCTTCTTTCTTGTCACCTTCATAGTAATTATCTTCAAGATCTCCAATGATGCTCATCATAAGGTTGTAGGCTTGTTCAAATTCTTTCGCAGCTTCTCCAAGTTTTTGCATGAGATTCTTCTCCACCGACTCTTTGCAAGGCTTCCACTCCGGGCTTGGCACCTTCTTGTTAGGGATCTTGCGATCCCACTCACCAGGATAATTTTCTCGGGTGGCACGCCAGAATTCCCTGTCAATAAGAGTAGAAGCTACGTTTTTCTTGCAAGCGAGAGCCTAGGAACCTTCCCTCCGGTTTGCATGCGCGCATTCCGCCTCTTGTTTCCAAGAGAGTGGTTCACCCTCACACCGGCAACAGCAATGGGTGAAGCAGGTGCTGTCGCCAGGGGTGCGATGTCGACGGAGGGCTTGTATTCTCCTTCTTCAGCTTCTTGCTTGTCCATCTCCTCCTCATCAAGCTTGTAGTCTTCATCGTCGGAGTAGTCCTTCCTCTTCCTATTCCTCCTCCATATGGACGTGGGGCTGAGACCCTCGAGTTCATCATCATCGTCGTCCATGGAGGAGCATTGGAAAGAGTCTCCCGAAGACATGGCTAAAAACCTGACAGGCAGAAACAGTAAAAGAAAGAATCGCTCAAAAGATCTCGGTGTGAGGTTAGATCGACAGAGAGGGGTATATATTGAGGGTTTTTAGGTTAAGACGAAGCGTCGGGATCAAAAACGGGGCGAAAAGGGACTCCGAGGGGCAAAAGGGGTGGGCCCACGCGCCCCCTGCACCTGGGCGCGTGGGACCCCCTCTTTCCTTCCTCGGGTCTCCGCTTCGTCTAGATTTCTTGTCCCACACGTTAATTTCCATAAAAAATGACTTTCGTAAAATATTATGCAATTCCGAGAAACTTTCCAACATTAAGTTACCTTCTATTGATTTAGGGTTTCTGAAACTGCACGGTTTCTCTCAATTACCTCCTCCGGTGTTTGTAAATTCAACTCTTCCACCATTCTGATGAAGCTCTTTCCTGCAATATAAGGTTTTGCGTTGTCCATTGACTACTTGAGGTTTACCTTTCATATCACCGTGAAGACGGATGGCTCCTGAACGGTACACCTCCTGTATCACTAATGGTCCCTGCCACTTTGAACGCAACTTTCCTGCAGAAAACTTGAAGCGAGAGTTGTATAGCAAAACTTGATCACCTACTTTGAATTCCATCTTCTTAATTTTCCTGTCATGCCAAATTTTAACTTTTTCTTTAAACATTTTAGCATTTTCATAGGCTTCATTCCTCCATTCATCTAGTAGGTTTAAATCAAGAATTCTCTTTTCTCCAGCAGTTTTAAAGTCAAAGTTCAATTGTTTAACAGCCCATCTAGCATTATGTTCTAACTCAACAGGCAAATGACAAGCTTTCCCATAAACCATTTTATAAGGAGACATTCTCATAGGGTTTTTAAAAGCAGTTCTATAAGCCCATAATGCATCATTAATTTTAGTTGGCCAATCAGACCTAGACTTATTTACTGTCTTCTCCAAAATGAGTTTAATTTCCCTATTACTTAATTCAACTTGTCCACTTGTTTGAGGATGATATGGTGATGCAATTCTATAGTTAACATCATATTTTGCCAAAGTTTTTCTAAGAACACCATGCAAGAAGTGAGAACCACCATCGGTAATTAAAAACCTAGGGACACCAAACCTGGGAAAGATGATGTCCTTTAGCATCTTCATCGATGTGGCATGATCTGCACTTTTGGTTGGAATTGCTTCCACCCACTTTGTAACATAGTCAACTGCAACCAAAATGTGAGTATGCTTTGTCCTTGACTCTGGGAAAGGCGTAACATCCCAAAAATTAATATAAGTATTATTATTCCAAAAATGAGAGCCAACAAAAACTTTTTGCTAAATTATATGTGTTGATCTCTTATTGTTGCTTGTGTTATTTATTTCTTGCTAATTGTGTGTTGCTTGCTCTAAATAAAAACATGAAGAAAAGAAAAGAAAAGAAATAAAATAAAAAGCAAAGCAATAAAAATAGTGTGACAAGTGTCACACAAAATTCTCCAAGTGAGAAATTAATTCCTTTCAAAATAAAATTCAGAGGAGTGATGTTTAATCACTCTCAATTTTATTCCTATACTTTTCCCTCTCCAAATATATTTTCAAAATTCTAAAGTTAAAATTCCAAAAACCTTTCTTTATCTTTTCGAATCACAAAGTGTGTGGTGCAAAACTTGTCAATGAAATTGCACCATAGCACCACAAACCTACATTTGAATATGTGAAACAAATTATGAAAATAAATTTCAGAAATTCAAATTCAAATTTGGTTCAATCATTTCATCGAACACCTTGCACCCATGCACTGTGTTCTTCCCCAATTCATCCAAACCCGAAATCAAATTGATCGAATTCGTGTGTTATTCGTCGAATTGATGCCTGCACTCGATCCCTCTGGCTTCACCGACCTCGCCGCGCTCAAGAAATCGAAGTGGGGAGGTTGGCGTCGAGGAGAAGCTTCGGAGGGGACACGCTCCGGCGAGCGCGCGCCATGTTGCGCAAGTGGCCGTGGCGTGGCGACGGCACGTTGCTCAGCTCCGTGCCCCCCCCTCTCTCCCTCACCTCGCTGCCCCCTCTCTGGCCACACCGCAGCCCGCAGGAACCCGCCCCCGCCGGAGTGACGCCGTGTGCAGTGCGCGCCGCGCACCGCCCGAGCGTTCCCTGGCCGTCCCACTCGCGAGCTCGCTCCGCTCATCGACACGCACTCGACCTTGCTCCCTGCCACTCCCACATCGTAGCCGCACCTCCACCGCCCCTACGGCGAGAGCACGTCGCCCCTGGAGCTCTCCTGCGCCCGGACCACCATGGACCCGTGCTCGCCGTTAAATACCCCACCTCGCGCCCGAACTCTCCACACCCCGCACCACTGCCTCCACCCCTCTCCACTCCTCAGTGCACCGCCAGGAGGGCGGAGCCACTCCCTCGAAGCTCCAACTGCCCGTGAGCTTCCTCGACGCTCCGCCGCATCCGAAGGTGGACGACGACACGGCCGTGCCGTGCTGCTGCCCCATTTCCCTCTCTGACCCCTCCACCTTGCTCTCCATCATCGCCGCACTCACCCGAGCCCTTTTCTCCGTTGTTTCGTGCACAGGCGCGCCGTAGAAGCTTCGCCGGAGTTCGTGCAAGTGGCCGTTCGTGCCCGTGGCCGTGGAAGTTCGAGACCTCGCCGCCGTCGACTGGAGCCTCCCCAGCAAGTACAACTCGCACCGCCGCCTTCCTCGAGCCTCCGCCGTTCTCCAGCACCTTCCCCGTGTCTTCCCGAGCCCCCTAGGTGAGGATCCATCCACCACCGTGCCGCCGGCGCGGCGGCGCCGCCAGAATAAGGTCGCCGCCGATGTCTTTAAATCTGGACCGTTGGATCTAGATCCAACGGTGACTTACCTCTTCGTTAGGTGTTAGGCTGACGGGCTGGCCCCACCCGTCAGCGTTTTATTAATTTCCCGCGTGCACTGAGTCACTGACAGAAGGGCCCCACCTGTCATACTTTTCAACATTATCCAGAGCAGTTAGATTTTCGAATTTAGTTTTCTCTGTGAATTCAGTACTGGACCCATTTTAGAAATTCGATATCTCGAGATTTAGGAATCCAAATAAATCAAACTCAATTGTTCTGGAAAGCTTATGAAATTGTTTAACCAACACAAGTGTCTCATGTCATTTAATAAATAGTTAAAAAGTATTATTAAAAATACTACAGAAGGTTTAAATTCTAAACTTGTTTGTTTCTGATACTCTGTTAAGCCAAATGATTCCAAACCAATTTTGTTAGCTTAGTACTGTCATGTATTAGCTTCCCTAATTTTGGTAGAATTATTTGTGCAGTAGTAATTGTTTAGTATGAAGATGAAGTTTGAACACCCTTCTGCACTCAAACATTTAAATATGTTTAATGGTTAACCCAAATAATTAGGACCAATTTTGTTAGGTCACATTTAGTCATGTTTAGTCACCCCTAAAAGGATTTAATTTTAGGATCAACAGAACTTAATTGGTAGCCAAAACTTGATTATTAAGTCACTGGATTCAAACATTTGTGTAGGGAGTTTGGTAACTCCAATTGATCCAAACTAAATTGGTTGTCTTCTACACATCAGTAGCTTTTGATAGAATTTTAGTTTGTATTTTTGTGACCAACAGAACTCAAGTTGTGCAATTAAACATGTTCCACAAGTTTCTGCCATAATTTTGAACATAAATAAATGATGTTTAATTCAATTATTTTGAAACCAAATTGTATGGTTTGATGTGTGCAGTAGCTATTTGTGATGTTTATGATTGATATGTTGTGATGCTTGCTTGAGTAGTTTAGTAATTGTTTGCATTGCTTGTTTGACGTTTAGACGAGAACGTTGCCGAAGTCTACGAGGAGGGGGAATACCTTGATCAGCAAGCACAAGAACCTGAGAACTTTGCCGAGCAAGGCAAGCTACTTCACTGAGCTTGCATTTACATACATCTATTTTGTCACATGAGTTATTCAAAAGTATCAATGATTTTGAAAACCTTTTTACAAGTACATGAAAACTATTTTGCCACCTATGTAGAAGTATAAGATAGTTGATATAAAATTATAGGATGGGAAAATAAATGTTGTTTACTCAAAACTCCTTTGAAATACTTGTGTGGTTATGGAATACCGAGATGTCGGTGTTGAAGTGGAGAAATGGAAAAATGGGAATGTTTATGAAAAATGCACAGTGTCCTAGTACTATGACAACCAATCTTAATCTGTGCGACCACATTTACCCCCATATGGGAACGGGGCTTAGTCATATAATTTGCTCTTATTAGTATGGGATACCTCATCGACGGAGATGACTCCGTTATGCATGAGGGGATGGTTTGGAGAACTCCCCTGACCTGGGTCCTCGCTCAAACTCTATGGAAAGATAAGGAGGAGGATTGAAGACTTCATAAATGTGGTCGCCGGGAAAAACATATGAGTCCTCACACTTAGGGTTGCCGACGGGGACCGGACTGAGTGTTGGTGGGAATTATCATATGGGTAGGATCCTATACTAGCATGAGCAAAGGAGAGGCTAGGGTCGGTGGCTCAACTTCGCATACACCTTGTATGGCGGGACGTGGCTGACACGATGAGTTACCGGATGGATGTGGGATAAAAGCGTGCTACCTCTGCAGAGGGTCAAAACTATTCGAATAGCCGAGTCCTCGGATATGGACAATTGGGAGGCTGTCCTAAGATCATGTGCAAGTTTTTGGAAAAGCTTTTAAGTTTAAAAGAAATGAAATGGTGATGGTGTTACACAACTATACCAAATGGAGTGGTATGAGTTGTTGGAATAAATGGACCATGGTGAGCCATGGTCAGGAAAAGGAGGGGTTTTGGAGAAACAAATGAGATGGTGTTTCTTTTAAAGATAGTTATAAAACTCTTCTTACCTTTTTCAATAAAGATATAGAGATGTTTTAAAAAATAAAAGTTGTAAGTTAAAATAAAACTAGTGCATACTCATGTTGGGGTAGTTTGCGAGTACATTCAAATGTACTCATATTGGTTTCGTCCCTGGCTATTGTCCTAGCCAGACTACGAGGAGGAGCACTACGCCGAGCAGGAGTATGGCGACTTCTACGCAAACTAAGGATCTCCACAAGTCAGCTGCCTGTCGGGTCGTCATCGTTAGAATATGATGTCTACTACGCCGTAGCTTCCGCTGATATTTTGGTTTGGCCCATGAAGGCACCTATGTAAGACTTGGTCTAAATGACCATTTATGTAAGACTTTTTATTCGGTATTGTAATGGATGTAAACTTTGGTATCCAATTCGGATTATGTGCAACGACAGACTGATCACGGGATCGTTGTGTTAAGCATAATCGGGTATTTCGGACAGCTAGTCCGGGGTCCCCACAGACTTGGTATCAGAGCCATCCTGACTTTAGGAAACCTTAGTTAGCATGGTCGTTAGACAAATGTTACAAAAAGATTAATTTCTAAAAGAAAGGAGTGAAGTATTTTCGAAAACTGCTTATCTCCAATCCTCTTACTTATGCAAAAATTTACTCTCATTAAATATTACATTTCCTTGTATCCTTAAAATTTTGCACACTTCTCATTAAACTTAAAATTTGACTCACTTTTGCCTCACTACATTTAAAATTTTGTACACTCATCTCACTAACTTAAAATTTTGCTTAAAAATTGTAGATGGCACTCCATTGGACCGAGTTCGTTCAGCTTGAGAAGGATAGCAAGCTGACGTTTGAGAGGGACTTGTTCGAGTTGAGCAAGCTGTTAGGTCGCCCCGCTCCAGAGTTTGAGGGAGCTCAGATTGACGTTCACGGTGTCGGAAGGCTGAGCTGGCTCATCAAGTCGTCAGTTCGCAGGAACATCAAGTCTCCCAGTTCCAGGACGCTCGTCTTCACCACCAAGGAGGCCACCTGGGTTGACGGTCTCTGTACTGCCACACAGAGGATGCTAGCCCGACTTTGTGAGGAGCACAAGGCGGAGTTGGCAGATTCCCGTTTCCGGTTCTACGGGAGGCGCAACTGCGACGGACACCCTACTCCTTCCCCTTGCCACCCGATGTTTGGGAGCTACATCATGGACATGGAGCTCTTACTTCAGCACACAGGATGATCTGATGCGCACTAGGATTCAGCTTCGCTTTGACCGCGAGTCGCTCGTTGAGCTTCGCGAGAATGAGGAGAAGCTGCTGGAGGAGAAGGTCGCTCTTCTCGGAAGAGGGCCCAGCTGAGGAGGACCATCGTGAAGCTCCGCAAAAGGTGGCGGAGCAGGACCAGCTGATCGAGGATCTAGAGCACCATACTGACGAGATGGAGGAGGAGGGCGAGGATCTCCGCAAGGAGAACAACGCTTTCCTCAGTGACGATGATGACTTCTGGAGGAGATGGACTGTGAGGAGGAGGATGATGAGGAGGAGTTAGTTGACGAGGAGGAGGAGCCACTCGAGGCAGTTCTCGAGGACGAGGAGGAGGATCCCGAGGAGCCACCCTACCAGTCAGATGCTGACGTGTTAGAGCTGGAGGTTCCACCTCAGTAGGCGAGTGACTTGATCACTACCGCAGGATTAGGTTGACCCCTATCGCTAGTCGAGTCGAAGTAGTGGTTCTTTTGGAAACCAGATGCTATGTACTTAGATGTAAGGTGATGTTGTAAGCTTGATGTTGTAAGCTTGAGTTGTTGTGAACTCCTTGATGTGATGTTTGTGAAATATAAGTATGTTTGTCTTGTTAGATCTGTGTGAAATATTTTCATATAAGTCCTTAAAATTAATCAACCACTTGAGAAATCGTCTTTTCCCTTAGTCGAACTTTTCTTGCCTTGCCTCTTATACCCGGTGTGCTTCAGGATGCCGCCCCGTCGCAGCAATGCGGAAGGATCAGGATCAGCACCACCACCACCGGACCCAACCCCCGCCCAACTTCTCGCGCTTATCATGGAGGAACGTGAAAATGCCCGGCAGGAGCGCCCTCATCTCACTGCCCTGCAACAACTCGCAGCCGCTTATAACAACAACAACAACAACAACAACAACAACAACAACAACAACAACAACAATGGTGGTAATGGCAATGGCGATGGAAACCAGCGATCACCTTAGGCGATTTCCAGAACCAACCCACCCACCTACTCCAAGGGACTTCACCCACTGGAGGCCGATGATTGGCTTCGCACCATCGACAACAATCTGGAAGTTGCTGCTGTGGGAGAAAATGAGAAAGTGCTGTATGCAACCCACTATCTCGCTGGACCTGCAAGAGCTTGGTGGGAAACTACCAAGGCTCTCCAGCAAGCTGGTCATGTTATCAACTGGGCTGAGTTCCAGGAGAAGTTCCGCAAGAAGCACATTCCCGGCGGACTTATTGATAGGAAGAAGGATGAATTCCGCAAGCTGAGGCAGGGAAGTAGAGATGTGGTCGGTTATCTTGATGAGTTTACCGACTTATCTCGGTATGCTCCTGATGACACCGACAAGAAGAAGAAGATGGAGCGTTTCATGAGTGGACTTCATGATGAACTGCAGTGTGCTCTGGTTATCCATGACTTCCGTGATCTGGAGTCACTTGTGGACAAAGCCATCCAGCTGGAGACCAAGCGCAAGTCTATGTTTGAAGGTCGCAAGAGGAGGATGAATGCTCAGGAAGGTTCGAGCAGCCAGAAGCCTCGTATCTTTCAGCAAAACCCAGGCCTGCCTATCGTCCACCCAAGCCCACGCCCCAATTACCCTAACCGCCCAAACAACTTCAACCGCCCCAATGACAATAACCGTCCCAGAGGAAACTTCAACAACTTCAACCCCAATGCCAATGTTGTCTGCTTTGAATGTGGCAACAAAGGTCACTACTCCAGGAATGCCCCAATCCTAAGAGGAATGTTCAGCGCCCCAATGCACCGAACAATGGTCAAGGCCGCAATGGAAATGGTAATGGCAAGAATGCCGCACCCCGCGGAAATGCTGCTGTTGTCAAGGGCCGTCTGCACCACATCAATGCTGAAGAAGCTCAGGAGGCGCCAGATGTTGTGCTGGGTACGTTCCTTGTCAACTCAGTACCTGCAACTGTTCTGTTTGATTCTGGTGCAACCCATTCATTTGTTACCGAGGAGTTTGTCGCTAAGGGAGGATTAGTAGAAGGCTTCCTAAATAAAACCCTGAGTATACAAATTCCTGGCTCCACCATAGAAACCAAGAGATTTTGTCCAAATACTGCCATAGAGATTTCAGGCGAAAAATTTGCAGCCGACCTAATTATTCTAGGAACCCAGGGCATAGATGTTATACTTGGTATGAATTGGCTAGCCAAGTACCATGGTCGAATAGACTGTGCCAGAAGAGCTGTATCCGTCACCACCGACAAAGAAGTAGAAGTGGAGTATGTGTCTGAAACCAACCACTCCCAACCAGGCTGCCATGAGAGCATAGCTCGACCCGCCCTAGATGAGATCCGTGTTGTTCACCTGTTCAAGGATGTTTTCCCAGAAGAATTGCCTGGTATGCCGCCAGACCGGGATATTGAGTTCATAATTGAGCTTATCCCAGGACATCCCCCATATCCCAAAGACCTTATCGGATGAATCCGGAAGAACTAGTTGAATTGAAGAAGCAGTTGGCTGATATGCTCAGCAAAGGTCTTGTTCGTCCAAGCGCTTCACCTGGGGATCACCCATTATTTTTGTGGACAAGAGAGACGGTACCACACGCCTGTGTGTGGATTATCGCAAGCTGAATGACGTGACCATTAAAAACAAGTACCCTCTTCCCAAGATCGAGGATCTGTTCGATCAAATGAACGGAGCCCGAGTCTTTTCCAAGATCGATCTTCGGACAGGTTACCATCAGTTGAAGATCCGAGAGAAAGATATTCCCAAGACCGCCTTCACCACCCGTTACGGTTTGTTTGAATACACCGTGATGTCCTTTGGTCTGACCAATGCCCCAGCCTATTTCATGAATCTCATGAACAAGATTTTCATGGAGTACCTCGACAAGTTCGTGGTAGTTTTCCTTGATGACATCCTTATTTATTCCAAGACCGAAGAAGAGCATGCTGAACACCTGCGTCTAGTTTTGGAGACCCTCCGAGAGCACCAGCTGTATGCCAAGCTTAGCAAGTGTGAGTTTTGGCTCAGTAAAGTGGCATTTCTCGGACATGTTGTATCTGCCGGAGGAATTTCTGTTGACCCGAGAAGATCCAAGCCATTGTTGACTGGTTATCCCCAACCAGTGTGACTGAAATCCGAAGCTTTCTCGGACTCGCCGGTTATTACCGCAAGTTCGTTGAAGGATTTTCCAGTATAGCCAAACCCATGACCCAACTGTTGAAGAAGGACAAGAAATTTGAATGGACTCAGAAGTGTGAAGATAGTTTCCAAGAATTGAAGAAGAGACTAACCTCAGCCCCAATTTTGATTATGCCAGACGTCACCAGAGTTTCGACGTGTATTGCGATGCATCACGCCTCGGACTTGGTTGCGTTCTGATGCAAGAAGGCAAAGTTGTGTCGTACCTGTCCCGGCAGTTGCGACCGCATGAAGAGAATTACCCAACCCATGACCTGGAGTTAGCTGCTGTTGTTCTTGCTCTCAAAACGTGGCGTCCCTATCTTGCGGGACATCGCTGCGAGGTCTATACGGATCACAAAAGCTTGAAGTATATTTTCACCCAGAAAGATTGAACCTGCGACAGAGGAGATGGATGGAATTAATCAAGGATTATGATATTGGAATCCATTATCACCCTGGAAAGGCTAATGTAGTTGCCGATGCCCTTAGTCGCAAACCTGCACCCTGAATGCCCTGATCCAAGCCGAACAGCCAGCCTTGTTCAAAGAGTTCGAAGACTTTGGACTAGAACTTGTTAGCCATGGTTATCTCGCCAATTTAGAGTTAACCCCAACCCTGATGGATCAAATCAAAGAAGCCCAAAAGGTCATGAAAGCATTGAAGGAATTAGGAAGAAGATTTCCCTCGGCAAAGCACCCGGTTTTACCGAAGATGCTGAAGGAGTGCTGAAATTCAATGACCGTATCTGTGTGCCCAATGTCACGGAACTTAAGGAGTTAATCCTGAAGGAGGCCCATGAGACCCCTTATTCAATCCACCCCGGCGGAACCAAAATGTACCAAGACCTTCGAGAAAGATTTTGGTGGCATGGAATGAAGCGAGAGATTGGTTCTTTGTAGCCAAGTGTGATATCTGTCAGCGAGTCAAGGCTGAACATCAGCGCCCGCTGGATTGCTTCAACCTTTGAAAATTCCCGAGTGGAAGTGGGATGAGATTGGAATGGATTTTATTACCGGACTTCCAAGATCCAACCGAGGCCATGATTCAATCTGGGTCATCGTTGATCGATTGACCAAGGTTGCTCATTTTATACCTGTCAAGACCACACACAATGGAGCCCAGTTAGCAGACTGTATATTTCCAGAATAGTAAGCCTGCATGGTGTGCCTAAGAAGATTGTATCTGATAGAGGCACGCAATTCACCTCAAGATTCTGGAAATCCCTTCATGAAGCCCTCGGAACCAAGTTAGTTTAGCACAGCTTATCATCCCCAGACCGATGGCCAAACTGAGCGAGTGAACCAGATATTGGAGGACATGCTTCGCGCATGTGTTCTATCCTATGGTTCCAAGTGGGAAGATTGTCTTCCGTTTGCAGAGTTCTCGTACAACAATAGTTATCAGTCCAGTCTGCAAATGGCCCCTTTTGAAGCCCTTTACGGCAAGAAGTGTCGTACACCCCTGAATTGGTCCGATACCGGAGAAGGCAAATTGTTTGGACCAGATACCCTCCGTGAAGCTGAAGAGCAAGTTCAGCTTATTCGTGAGCGCCTCAAAACTGCCCAATCCCGTCAGAAGAGTTACGCTGACACCAAGCGCCGTGACCTCACTTCAACATCGGAGATTATGTTTATCTCCGAGTAACGCCCCTTAAAGGAATGCAACGTTTCCATGTCAAGGAAAATTAGCGCCAAGTATATTGGACCCTTCAAGATTATTGCTCGTCGAGGAGAAGTATCCTATCAGCTGGAATTGCCCCAAGAGTTAGGAGATTATCATGATGTCTTCCACATTTCCTTGCTCCGGAAGTGTCTGAAGTTCCTGACCAGCCGGATGTTTTCAAAAACATCGACCACCTCTCCATCGACCTGAACCAAGACCTGACTTATCGCGAGAGACCCCTCAAGATTCTCGAAGGATGTTCGTCTTACCCGAAGACGTGCGATCAAGTTCTACAAAGTCCAGTGGACTAACCACTCTGAAGAAGAAGCAACTTGGGAACGCGAAGATTTCTTAGAAGCGAATTCCCAGACCTCTTTAATACCCAGGCTTAGCAAATCTCGGGACGAGATTTATTTTAAGGGGGGAAGGATTGTAACATCCCAAAAATTATATAAGTATTATTATTCCAAAAATGAGAGCCAACAAAAACTTTTGCTAAATTATATGTGTTGATCTTATTGTTGCTTGTGTTATTTATTTCTTGCTAATTGTGTGTTGCTTGCTCTAAATAAAAACATGAAGAAAAGAAAAGAAATAAAATAAAAAGCAAAGCAATAAAAATAGTGTGACAAGTGTCACACAAAATTCTCCAAGTGAGAAATTAATTCCTTTCAAAATAAAATTCAGAGGAGTGATGTTTAATCACTCTCAATTTTATTCCTATACTTTTCCCTCTCCAAATATATTTTCAAAATTCTAAATTTAAAATTCCAAAAACCTTTCTTTATCTTTTAAATCACAAAGTGTGTGGTGCAAAACTTGTCAATTAAATTGCACCACAGCACCACAAACCTACATTTGAATATGTGAAACAAATTATGAAAATAAATTTCAGAAATTCAAATTCAAATTTGGTTCAATCATTTCATCGAACACCTTGCACCCATGCACTGTGTTCTTCCCCAATTCATCCAAACCCGAAATCAAATTGATCGAATTCGTGTGTTATTCGTCGAATTGATGCCTGCACTCGATCCCTCTGGCTTCACCGACCTCGCCGCGCTCAAGAAATCGAAGAGGGGAGGTTGGCGTCGAGGAGAAGCTTCGGAGGGGACACGCTCCGGCGAGCACGCGCCATGTCGCGCAAGTGGCCGTGGCGTGGCGACGCCGCGTTGCTCAGCTCCGTGCCCCCCCTCTCTCCCTCACCTCGCTGCCCCCTCTCTGGCCACACCGCAGCCCGCAGGAACCCGCCCCCGCCGGAGTGACGCCGTGTGCAGTGCGCGCCGCGCACCGCCCGAGCGTTCCCTGGCCGTCCCACTCGCGAGCTCGCTCCGCTCATCGACACGCACTCGACCTTGCTCCCTGCCACTCCCACATCGTAGCCGCACCTCCACCGCCCCTACGGCGAGAGCACGTCGCCCCTGGAGCTCTCCTGCGCCCGGACCACCATGGACCCGTGCTCGCCGTTAAATACCCCACCTCGCGCCCAACTCTCCACACCCGCACCACTGCCTCCACCCCTCTCCACTCCTCAGTGCACCGCCAGGAGGGCGGAGCCACTCCCTCGAAGCTCCAGCTGCCCGTGAGCTTCCTCGACGCTCCGCCGCATCCGAAGGTGGACGACGACACGGCCGTGCCGTGCTGCTGCCCCATTTCCCTCTCTGACCCCTCCACCTTGCTCTCCATCATCGCCGCACTCACCCGAGCCCTTTTCTCCGTTGTTTCGTGCACAGGCGCGCCGTAGAAGCTTCGCCGGAGTTCGTGCCCGTGGCCGTGGAAGTTCGAGACCTCGTCGCCGTCGACTGGAGCCTTCCCAGCAAGTACAACTCGCACCGCCGCCTTCCTCGAGCCTCCGCCGTTCTCCAGCACCTTCCCCGCGTCTTCCCGAGCCCCCTCGGTGAGGATCCATCCACCACCGTGCCGCCGGCGCGGCGGCGCCTCCAGAATAAGGTCGCCGCCGATGTCTTTAAATCTGGACCGTTGGATCTAGATCCAACGGTGACTTACCTCTTCGTTAGGTGTTAGGCTGATGGGCTGGCCCCACCCGTCAGCGTTTTATTAATTTCCCGCGTGCACTGAGTCACTGACAGAAGGGCCCCACCTGTCATACTTTTCAACATTATCCAGAGCAATTAGATTTTCGAATTTAGTTTTCTCTGTGAATTCAGTACTGGACCCATTTTAGAAATTCGATATCTCGAGATTTAGGAATCCCAATAAATCAAACCAATTGTTCTGGAAAGCTTATGAAATTGTTTAACCAACACAAGTGGTCTCATGTCATTTAAATAAATAGTTAAAAAGTATTATTAAAAATACTACAGAAGGTTTAAATTCTAAACTTGTTTGTTTCTGATACTCTGTTAAGCCAAATGATTCCAAACCAATTTTGTTAGCTTAGTACTGTCATGTATTAGCTTCCCTAATTTTGGTAGAATTATTTGTGCAGTAGTAATTGTTTAGTATGAAGATGAAGTTTGAACACCCTTCTGCACTCAAACATTTAAATATGTTTAATGGTTAACCCAAATAAATTAGGACCAATTTTTTTAGGTCACATTTAGTCATTTTAGTCACCCCTAAAAGGATTTAATTTTAGGATCAACAGAAGTTAATTGGTAGCCAAACTTGATTATTAAGTCACTGGATTCAAACATTTGTGTAGGGAGTTTGGTAACTCCAATTGATCCAAACTAAATTGGGTTGTCTTCTACACATCAGTAGCTTTTGATAGAATTTTAGTTTGTATTTTTGTGACCAACAGAACTCAAGTTGTGCAATTAAACATGTTCCACAAGTTTCTGCCATAATTTTGAACATAAATAAATGATGTTTAATTCAATTATTTTGAAACCAAATTATATGGTTTGATGTGTGCAGTAGCTATTTGTGATTTTTATGATTTATATGTTGTGATGCTTGCTTGAGTAGTTTAGTAATTGTTTGCATTGCTTGTTTGACGTTTAGACGAGAACGTTGCCGAAGTCTACGAGGAGGGGGGAATACCTTGATCAGCAAGCACAAGAACCTGAGAACTTTGCCGAGCAAGGCAAGCTACTTCACTGAGCTTGCATTTACATACATCTATTTTGTCACATGAGTTATTCAAAATTATCAATGATTTTGAAAACCTTTTTACAAGTACATGAAAATTATTTTGCCACCTATGTAGAAGTATAAGATAATTGATATAAAATTATAGGATGGGAAAATAAATGTTGTTTACTCAAAACTCCTTTGAAATACTTGTGTGGTTATGGAATACCGAGATGTCGGTGTTGAAGTGGAGAAATGGAAAAATGGGAATGTTTATGAAAAATGCACAGTGTCCTAGTACTATGACAACCAATCTTAATCTGTGCGACCACATTTACCCCCATATGGGAACGGGGCTTAGTCATATAATTTGCTCTTATTAGTATGGGATACCTCATCGACGGAGATCACTCCGTTATGCATGAGGGGATGGTTTGGAGAACTCCCCTGACCTGGGTCCTCGCTCAAACTCTATGGAAAGAAAAGGAGGAGGATTGAAGACTTCATAAATGTGGTCGCCGGGTAAAACATATGAGTCCTCACACTTAGGGTTGCCGACGGGGACCGGACTGAGTGTTGGTGGGAACTATCATATGGGTAGGATCCTATACTAGCATGAGCAAAGGAGAGGCTAGGGTCGGTGGCTCAACTTCGCATACACCTTGTATGGCGGGACGTGGCTGACACGATGAGTTACCGGATGGATGTGGGATAAAAGCGTGCTACCTCTGCAGAGGGTCAAAACTATTCGAATAGCCGAGTCCTCGGATATGGACAATTGGGAGGCTGTCCTAAGATCTTGTGCAAGTTTTTGGAAAAAGCTTTTAAGTTTAAAAGAAATGAAAATGGTGATGGTGTTACACAACTATCCAAATGGAGTGGTATGAGTTGTTGGAATAAATGGACCATGGTGAGCCATGGTCATGAGAAGGAGGGGTTTTTGGAGAAACAACTGAGATGGTGTTTTCTTTTAAAGATAGTTATAAAACTCTTCTTACCTTTTTCAATAAAGATATAGAGATGTTTTAAAGAAATAAAAGTTGTAAGTTAAAATAAAAAGTGCATACTCATGTTGGGGTAGTTTGCGAGTACATTCAAATGTACTCATATCGGTTTCGTCCCTGGCTATTGTCCTAGCCAGACTACGAGGAGGAGCACTACGCCGAGCAGGAGTATGGTGACTTCTACGCAAACTAAGGATCTCCACAAGTCAGCTGCCTGTCGGGTCGTCTTCGTTAGGATTTGATGTCTACTACGCCGTAGCTTCCGCTGATATTTTGGTTTGGCCCATGAAGGCACCTATGTAAGACTTGGTCTAAATGACCATTTATGTAAGACTTTTTATTCGGTATCGCAATGGATGTAAACTTTGGTATCCAATTCGGATTATGTGCAACGACAGACTGATCACGGGATCGTTGTGTTAAGCATAATCGGATATTTCGGACAGCTAGTCCGGGGTCCCCACAAAAGGTCCCATAAAGTCAAAGCCCCACACATCAAATGGCTCAAGTGGCAATGAATAGTTCATAGGCATTTCATTTCTCCTACCAATATTTCCTACTCTTTGACATTTATCACAAGATTTAACATATTCAGCACAATCCTTAAATAAAGTAGGCCAATAAAACCAGATTGTAATACCTTTGCTCCTGTGCGATCTCCTGCATGATGCCCTCCATAGGGACTGTCATGACAATCTCTTATAATAGCCTGTTGTTCATGCTCAGGTACACAACGTCTAATAATACCATCCACACTTTTCTTATAAAGGAAAGGATCATCCCAAAAATAATGTCTAAGATCATAAAAGAATTTCTTTCTTTGTTGAGAGTGAAGTGTGGAGGTAAAACTTTACCAACAATAAAATTTGCATAGTTGGCAAACCATGGAGATGCAACTTTAGCACTAGAAACATTAACAATTGCAAGTTGTTCATTAACAAAGCTATCATTAATAGGAATAGGATCATCAGGTATATTTTCCATTCTAGAGAGATGATCAGCTACTTGATTATCTTCCCCTTTCCTATCAACAATGTGTAAATCAAATTCTTGCAATAAAGTACCCATCTTATTAATCTAGGCTTAGCATCTTTCTTATGCATCAAGTATTTAATAGCAGAATGATCAGTATGCAATGTGACTTTTGAATCAGTAATATAAGGTCTAAACTTGTCACAAGCAAAATACTGCTAAAAATTCTTTTCAGTTGTAGCATAATTCTTTGAGCAGCATCAAGTGTTCTACTAGCATAATAAATAACATTCAGTTTCTTATCAACACGTTGGCCCAAAACAGCCCCAACTGCATAATCACTAGCATCACACATAATTTCAAAAGGCAATTTCCAATCAGGAGGTTGAATAATAGGACTTATTAAAGCATTCTTCAAAATATTAAAGGACTCAATGCAATCATCATTAAAAGAGAAAGGAACATCCTTTTGCAAAAGATTGGTTAGAGGTTTTGATATTTTGGAGAAATCTTTAATAAACCTACGGTAAAAACCTGCATGCCCAAGAAAACTTCTTATACCTTTGATGTCCCTTGGGTATGGTAGCTTTTCAATAGCTTCTATCTTTGCTGGATCAACTTCTATTCCTTTCCAGAAATCTTATGCCCAAGAACAAACCTTCAGTAACCATGAAGTGACACTTCTCCCAATTAAGAACTAAGTGTTGGTCTTCACAACGCTGCAAAACTTTGTTAAGGTTGAACAAGCAATTATCGAAGGAAGTACCATACACAGAAAAATCATCCATAAAACTTCCATTATCTTTTCAATATAATCAGCAAATATAGCATTCATGCATCTTTGAAAAGTAGCAGGAGCATTACATAAACCGAATGGCATTCTCCTATAAGCAAATGTACCATATGGGCAAGTAAAAGTGGTCTTTTCTTGATCATCCTTATGGACAGGAATTTGTGAGAAACCTGAATAACCATCTAGATAGCAAAAGTGAGAGTGTTTAGATAACCTTTCTAACATTTGATCAATAAATGGCAATGGATAATGATCTTTTCGAGTTGCTTTTTTAATTTTCTGAAATCAATACACATCCTATAACCAACAACAGTACGTTGAGCCACAAGTTCATCCTCATCATTTGGAACAACAGTCATTCCACCCTTTTTAGGAACACAATGAACAGGACTAACCCACTTACTATCAGCTATAGGATAAATGATACCAGCTTCAATAAGTCTTATTACCTCTTTCCTTACCACTTCTTTCATTTTTGGATGGAGACGGCGTTGATAATCAACAACAGGTTTTGCATCTTCCTCCAATTAATTTTATGCATACATAGAGCTGGGCTTATACCTTTAAGATCATCAAGAGAGTATCCAATGGCTGGTCGGTGAGCTTTTAGCACATCAAGTAATTTCTCTTCTTCTTCAGCTGAAAGGTTAGCACTAATAATGACAGGATATATGCTCTTCTCATCCAAATATGCATATTTCAGATTTGCAGGCAAAGGTTTAATTCAAAACTAGGATCCCCTTTAGGTGGTGGTAGCACTCCTAAATTATCAGGTGGGATATGCAATTGTAATTGTGGTGGTTGTTGCCATAATATTTGTTCCAAAGCCTCTTTTTCCTCATCATTAAATGGTTCATCTTGATTAAGCATATAACGTTCTACAACATCTGTTGAAGCTACAGCTATATGAGCAAGAGTTTCAATTATATCTTCAGAAATTGGCTCTTTCACAACATGTTTATCAGCAAATTTGGAAAAGTTGAATTCAAGTTTTCACCAGCACATTTAATAAACACTTTCTCTTTAGGCAAATTAATTTCAGCACCAACAGTAGTAAGAAAGGTCTACCAAAAATGATAGGACAAAATGAATCTTGAGGACAACCAAGCACAATAAAATCAGCAGGATATTTTATTTTGCCAACCAATACTTCAACATCTCTAACAATTCCAAATGGACTAATATAATCTTTATTAGCAAGTTGAATTGTCATACCTGTCTCTTCCATAACAATAGGATCAATATCAGGCTTGATTTCAAGATAAAGAGAATATGGAATGACACTAATACTTGCTCCAATATCACATAGACCATGATAACTTGAAGTCCCAATAGAGCATGATATAACAGGTTTCCCAACTTGGCCGAATTACCTTTGATGACTTTAGTAGCATCTTCACATAGATAAACATCACAGGGTCTTCTTCATTTAGTTGCTTGATAACAGAAATTTGAGTGTTGACTTCCACCTGTTCATAAGGCTGAGAACATCTTTACTCTTGTTAGTAACAGCAATAAGTAAATTCTCCTTAACTTGGTTTGGATAGGAGGTGGTTCAACATACTCCTCAATTGTCACAGATGACACGGTTCAACCTGTTTAATAACTTTAGGAACAACAATAGATTGTTTAACAGGTTCAACATAAACTTCAAACCACTTTTTGGAACACAGATATGATCAGCAAAATTTAGCTATTTCAATTATAACATAAGGATCAAGATTAAAAGTATCACTCAGATTTTTAAACAAATAGAAGTAGAGAAATTCTCTACACATGAATATCCATAATCAAAATAGGCTCATTACCTTTATCAAGATCCCAATGTAGTATTTTCAGAAATAGTCTCCAATAAATTCCATGCTTCTTCTTCAGTATTATTAGTAAAACTTCCACCAGATGAATTATCCAGAATCTCCTTGTGCTTCATAGGTAGTCTCACATAAAAGTTTATCAATATAAGTTTCCTTGTAAGATCATGACAAGGATTCTTGCGAAGGAGTTCCTTTAACCTCCCCCAAGCTTGAGTAATACTCTCTCCCAGATGTGGCCAGAAATTGAATATATAGCAGCGGTTCTCATAAGCTTCTTTAGGAGTAAAATATTTAAGAAAGAAAACCTTCCTCAAGATATTCCATTCAATACACTCTTCATCCAGAGACCTGTACCAATCACGAGCATTACCAGATAAAGACAAATATAGTAACTTCCTTTTTACCTGATCCTCAGAAATACCAGGAAGTCTAAATAACCACATATGTCTTCAATTAACTCCATGTGTTCACGTGCAGACTTAGTTCCATCCCTGTAAATGGATTTTTCATAACTCTTTTAACATGACCCATGGGAATTTTATATCCCACTTTAGGTATCTCAGCACAGTAGTTTCAACCACTTTGCAGTAGTGGCATAAGCACTTTCATATAGAGCAAGATGCAGCGAGACGATTCATAAATGCCATAGTAACAATGAGATAAAACATTTCAGCTTTCAAGTTTCCTTACCAAACTTCTTACCAATAGCGCTACGCTCCCCGGCAACGGCGCCAGAAAAGTATCTTGATGACTCCCAAGTGCAGGAGATCAATTGTAGTACCTTTCAATTAGAAAAGGTTGTCGAACCCACGAGGAGCTGAAGGTATTGGTTAGTAAGATTGATAAATAAAACAATAAAAGATGCAAGTGTTTTTGGTATTTTCGGTTGTATAATTGCAATGCAGAATAACAGTAGCAAGTGAAAGCTCTCAAAGAGAGAAAGCCCAATCCTCTTATGTGCAAGAGGACAAGCTCAAGTGATGTGTAACTTATATGTGGAAAACGTTCCCGAGGGCGGCATGGATATGCTAGGCATAGAGATTTATTAAACAACACGTTGAATATCTTGTCAAGTTTTAATCTTCTTTGGACGGAGCCATAATTAGGTATAGCTAAATAAATAAACTACAACCCCTTATGATGGATCATGTGGCCAAGTAAATGACTGCACAAGAATTATTAAGACATAAAGTCCCACCATAGCATTACACTCTAAGGTCCCCGATACTAATACCCTCATAATATAACTTCATGACTTCTCAGGTTTACGTGTCCTCCCAAGTCTCCTCAATTCATTATACTACGGTGTTCTCCTATGAGCCCATATAGGTGAAGTGTTGTGCAGTCGACGTTCGCACAACACCATCATAGAATCACATAAAAGATAAACTCTTGACAAAATACCAACACATGTCATATATAAATCATTGCCAATTCATCCTATGCCCTCAGGAACATACGGGAACTACTCACAACGTGCAAACATGATCATAATCAGTGGCATAAGTGGTACAACACAATCTGAAATTATAACTTCACCACCAAATAATGACAAGTACTCAATCACAAACATGAATAGTAGCACAAGACAAGTATCTAGGGTATAGCAACTCTCAAACTGAGGGGAACGGAGTGGATCACGGAGATGATGATGGAGATGGTGCTGGTCTTGATGGGGGTGATGATGTAGAGGCCTCCTCCCACGCCAAGGAGGAGAGGTGATGACGATGACGATGATTTCCCCCTTCTCCGGAGCTCCGGAGCAGCAGGATCTGATCCCCCTCGGAGGGAATCAGGAGTTTCGCCGCCGCCGCGACCTCGGATGGACTTGGGAAAATTAGGGCGTACTTTTCGGGCGAGACGAAGGCGTTGCTAAAAAGCCCCAGGCGAGGAGGTGCCCGAGGCGATTTTGGTGGGCCCCACGCGGCCAGGTACATGGGCCGCGTGGGCCACCCCTTTTGGCCCTCGTGGCTCTCCTCTCTTCGGTCTTCTTTCCATTGTCTTCCTTCCGATGAAAAACCTCCGTGATATTTTTCCTTTTATTATTTGGGTTCCTGAAACTCCTGAAACAATAAAAACAAGAAAAGGGGGTTTTCTGCCTCCCAGAAATTAAATACCAAAAATAGGGACTTTGTATGAAAGTCCCCTAAATCATCTAAAACATGTAAAAACATTGATATAACAGTGCATATAACATTCTAATATGCTACTAAAGGTTGCATAAATGATGATATAAAATGCACGTATCAATGACCACCTGTCGCATAGTCTCGTACATCCATTGCATCACATCAATCTCGCCATCATGATGGCGCGCTTGGTACAATAGTTGGATCACATGACCACGAACATTTCCAAAGTCGCCGCCCTTTGCACAAATTGTGACATTGAGAAGCTTCATGAAGTAATAGTATTTTTCCCTCAACCCAACAATATTACCAATCTTGCGGTACCCTTTTGAATATATACTGTTGAGGCAGTTTTTGCTTGGCGGAACACCTTTCCCGTAGCATTGAATACCCTTTCCGGCCTCATATTGTTCTTCATATTTCATGGCCGTCACAATGTCAATGAAAGGGGCACTAAACATGTCGTTGCCGGTCATCCACTTCAATGTTTTTGCCTTGTCCTCCACAAAGAAATCTGTTGCGTAAAACTGTTTCACAACCTCCACATTGTAATCTTGTTTGAATTCCATGATCTTGTCAACACCCATTCTCTTACATAGGCCCTTCACATTGGCAAACATAGACTCATTTTCCTGAACGTAATCAAAGTCCACATACTTATGTTCCTAAACCTCCTTGCTCTTCTTTTCAATAACAACATTGTATATGTCAGCTTGTTGTGTACTCCAAAAACGCCTATCACCAACTTTTTGTCTACCCGACATGTAGGGATCCACCTTCATTCGCGGCTCAATCCAATCTTTCTGTCCCATGGTGATGAGATCTTTAGCCTTCGCCTTTGCTTTAAGAGGTTTTGCCTTCTTGGAAGGGATGTTCGACGGACTAGGAGAATTGGCCACACGCTTCGCACTTGCATTGCTTCCCACTTGCGTTTTCCCCATTGTCCTACAAAAAATTTAGACATCAATTTGGCTAATACGCAAGAGAAAGCTAATTGATAAACGACACGAAGGCATGATAGAAAATGCATAAATCATGACACAAATTGCATAAATTCCATCAAGGTGCAAGGTTCACGTGGATACAAACTGCAACAAATCATGACACAAATTTCCCCATAGTAGGGTTAGGGTTCACGAGGATACAAATTGAAGGTTCGCTACGATACAAGGTTCACGAGGATACAAATGCGAGGCATAGTTTAAAGTTCGACATAATTGGGCACATAATTGTGTTACAAAGCAAAGTTTGTAACATTTAAAGGCTTGAGCAAGGTCGCTTCCCCTTCCTCTTCCTCTCATGTTCTTCTTCCTCTTCCTTATCCCTTGCACGACGAGCCTCACAAAGCACCTTCTCGTTGAATTGCTTCTTCTCCCTCTCTCTCCTTGCTTTCTCCACAATAAGTGACCTGCGCCAGCTCTCTTCCAACAAATGTTTAGCTTCTCTCTCTCGCTAACCTTTCCACCACCCAGGCCTATCACCTTCTTCTTCTTTGTCCTCCTCCCACTTCTTTGTTGCCTTGTTCGGTTGGGAAGCGGCCATAGCACTGGGGTTACCCAATTTTAGCCAATTTGAACCAAATTATATTTCTAGGGTTTCCCGAATTTGAACAAGTGCCAATGATTTAACCAATAAAAAGAGGGGAGAAAAGAGGTATTACCTTGAGAAACTGAACGGGGCCTAAATCCACCGTTGTGAGGCTCAAATCCGGAGACAAGGAGGAGGCAGGGCCGACGGGTGGACGAGGGCGGCGCTCTGTGTTCGTCAGGAGACAAGAAGAATGAAGGAAGCCCGATCTAGATGCGAGCTCGCGAGGGGATAAGAATCAGGCGACACGGCGCCCTGTGGCGGGGCGTCGTAGTGATCAGCACGGCGCCCCAGACTGGGGCGCCATGCTTCTGTCAGGACGGCGCCTTGGCCCAGGGCGCCGTGCTGTCAAGAACGGCGCCCCAGCCTAGGGCGCCATGACCTCCTGGCATATCCCAGAAATGACGTTTCAGCAAATTCTGGGATATCAACAATATCAACAGTTCAACAGGTTCATCACAGTTCAAAAATATCAACAAATTCACATTTCAACAGTCCAGAATTCACAACACATGACAGTTCAACAAGTTTAACAAATTTTTAGTTCAACAACCATAATTCACAAGTTAACAAGACTAACACCATGTTACTAGTTCTTCTTCTTCCTCTTAAAAGGGAGCTTCTGCCTCCTCCCTTGTTCTTCAAACAAAGTGGAGAAAATATTGGCTCTCTTCTTGGTAGGCCTCTCACCTTCAAACCGAAACTACGAGGAGAGCCCTGAGTAGCCGGGGGTGCATCGGGAAACTGCGAGGTGTTCACCTCCTCTCGATCTTCCTCCTCATCATCTCCTTCCTCATCCTCTGCATACTCGTCCTAGAGAGATACGTTAGCACTGCTAGAAGAGGCGCCATGGGGATGGCTAGACGAAGCGCGGTGGTCGCCTCGGCTGCCCCGTGAGGCACGTGCACCACTTGATGAGGAGCCCAGCCGTGTGACAATGGTGTCGTCGGTACGAAAACCGAGAAGAACGCCTAAGCCACGTGCCCAAGCCTTGGTGTGCTATGAGATAACAAAAAAGTTGAGTCAAAATACTGAGAATGCATACTATGAAAGGACAATGTGGAATTATTGGATTTCATACCTCAGCGAAAGCTCTAAGTGTCTCGTATGAATCAGGATGACCCGGATGGTGCCGGAGAGCATGCCCAGCCTCATTCACATGATTGGACATCTCGGTTTGCTGTCAATTAGGTAAACATTAATGTTCGTAGATATCAACAAAGCAATGGCCGTACATCGAAGGTATAGAAGGAAGAATTTACCACAAAGTTGATCACCGGACCGTAGTCTTGATGTCTACCCAGCCGGACGAGCTTATTGTACTCCAGATTGGCTAAGTGGTCGAAGGGCGGATTGGCTTCAGCCAAGATGTCCTCGCTACGAAAAGCCGAAGCGTTGAGCTTAAGACGAGTATTTGCCTTAAGCCAGGCAAGATACTCGTTGAATGCTCTATCATCATGAAGATCTGGGACAGGGAGACGCCCATGCTCTTTCTCGTGCTCAAGTCTAGAAACCATTTCCTTAAACATGTTAATGTGGATCATATTCTTCTTTGGCCAATTCTTTTCACCCTTTGTCCTCTGTTTGTCCATCCTATATGTCAAAATCCATACATGTTAGTGCATAGAAAACGATGGAGTAAGCAATACAAAGCACTTACCCATGCAGCTCCTGACTTGTGTCCATATAGTCTGGCGGAGTAGTTTGGTAAAATCCAAATTGTCTCATAACCCGGTTTGGTAGGTGCCATTCGACTGCATAGAAACAAATCAATGGGCAAACCATATGCCACAGATGTTGTTCCGCTAGACACGCCGGGTTCAAATCGAACCTATATTCGCCCCGGCCTATCTGACCAGGCGGTCCATATGGCTCCCAGATCACATGTGCAAAGATCTAAATTAGCACGGTACTTACAGATAGTTATAATCGAAAAGACCCATGGAAGAAAGATAAATGATCTTACATATTCAGCCTTCAATGTATCAAACTCTTGGATGTAGTGGATGTACATTTTTTGTGACAGTCCGAAATCATGGGTAACATGGTCCCAAGCATAGACCATTGTAGGCGAACGAAGGTTGTCCTCGTGATCGGGCCATGGGCCATGCTGGTCATCAAAGGTGGTCTCCCTACAGGCAAATTCTCCCAACTCCAGATGGATAAGAGCAACATGCAACCACCGATATTGCATTCTCCCACTTTGCCACTCTTACTCATTTTGCCACCCCTACGGCACGCCTCGTCCAACTACACACAAAACATGATGAGAGGTACAATTAGATACGGATAATTGAGGAAGAATGCAATAATGTATAAAAGCAATGCACGTTTGATTACCTGTCGATACAAATAAGCTAGAGTAGCCGTACCCCAACTCCAGTTGTGATCCCAAACAACTAACAACTGCAGCCACATAAAAGGGGCATTCATCCCACTGATGTCCGCAAATAGAACACGGCTAATAACATACCACACGTATGCCCGGGCATGCTGCTCAACCCCTTTAGAATCCTCGTGCAACTCAGGTGGGCACACTGCAAAATTCTCAGCAATCCAAGAAAAGGAGGCACCCGAAGATGCACCTCTCTTTGGCTCCGGCGCCTTCCCAAGTAAGCTAGTCATACTCTCTACCCATCCAGCAGAATCGGTGCTCCGGCACACGGGATCGCCAGCGATGGGAAGTGCCAGGATCATTGCAACATCCTGCAAAGTGATGGTCATCTCCCCGCACGGCAAGTGGAAGGTATGTGTCTCAGGACGCCACCGGTCAACCAATGCAGTGAGAGCACACGGGTTGAACTTCGGCATACCACGAGAAACCATCTGTACCAAAGGGAGAAGCCCGGTCTTCCGGATGTACTTCGTGTATCTCTCATCATACTGCATCTTCGGGTGCTTGGCACTCGCAGGACCGTCAACTCGGGAGCTCCGCAAGTGCAAGTGGGGGTAGAGCACTTCTTCCTCTCAGGGCCGGCCCACAGGCCGGGGCGACGGGGCGACCGCCCCGGGGCCCAGCGAGGTAGGGGCCCAAGCCCAGGTAGTAGCATAGTTATGTAGTGTGTTGTGTGCGTACATCTAAGATTTTTTTTGGCCCAGTCTTGAGCTGATCGATGGATCAAGTCAGCTGCCGAAAAGGCACAGCGCACGCCCGCGCCCGCAATCCAGCACCAGTCTCTTTTCCCGCTTCGTCTCCTCGGCTCCTCTGCTCATCCCCAGATTCTTCAATCCAAATTCCGCCGCAGCTCCGGTCTCCACCGTGCAGTTTCAAATTCGAGGTGACGAGGCCGCAGCAATTAATGGAGAACAACGGTGCTATTTCTTATTTCCCTTCTGGCCTTCCGCAATCATCTCTGTTAAATAGCCCGGTTCAGCTCAATCTCACATCCCGCATCTCCAATTCTTCAAAGATTCGTTGAATTTAGATCTGAGAGAGCAAGGAGCACATGAAGATTCAATAGATGAGAAGGGGAGCAGAGTGTGAGCGTTGCACCCTTGCAAATCTGCGAAGCTACATTGACAATTCGACATCGAGCTGCCCAGGAGCTGCGCGTATCCAGGTGCTTTTGTTCCCTGTATACTATTTTTCTGCATATTGCTTGGTGACATATCTTCTAAAAGTCTTTATCTGGTAGTGAGAACATAGAGTGAAGACATGGAGTGAAGAACAACAAGATCTGATCATTTAGTTCTCTGCATCATTACAAATAAATAATTTCTTGCATATTTTATTGTCCCTGTACAAAGACTATTGATCTATGCTATGTACTGTACTGAATTGCCAATAAAATTCAATACATTCTAAAAAAAATTGACTACAAAGGCCCTATTTTGTCGTCTCGCCCCGGGGCCTCGGAAATGTATGGACCGGCCCTGCTTCCTCTGCCGGAGCATAGGCACGGTGGTCCTTTCATATGCATCTTGTAGAAGAGAATACCTCGACATCCTGCAAAAGAAATATAGAATAAGCTAATGTACTTAACAAAAATAAGCTACTGTACACAAATAAGCTACTGAACTTGCAAAAAATAAATTGTCCAACTATACTACAAAATTTACCATATCTATGTACTTAACAAAAATATGCTACTGTACACAAACAAGCTACTGCACTTACAAAATTTACCACTACTGCACTAACAATATGTAGTTACTATCTAAGTGAAGTAATGAATTTACCACTACTGCACTAACAATATGTAGTTGTCTAAGTGAAATACTATTGGAACTACAAAATTTACCACTACTGCACTAAAAATAAGCTACTGCATCTATACTGCCACAACTAAGTGAGATACTATCTAAGTGAAATTTGAAGTGATTTTTTTCTTGATTCCAGTGTGATTTCTTAAATGGGAGAGCTTTAACGAAATGCGTTTTATTACTACTTGAATGTAATATCGGATGGGTTGATACTAAACAAGAAATTTCGATACACAATGCTCAACAAAATTATTTTGATACACAATGCTCAACAGACGGGGAAGAAGCTGCTCGTGATACCTTGATCGGGCCGTGGTATAGAGCAGGCGGGAACGAGACGGGGAGCACGGTGGGGGAAGAGCTCGTCGTCACCGGGTCGTGGCCACCACGAGACGGGAACAGGACGGGGAGCTCGGTCGGGGAAGGAGCTGCTCGTCAACCGTCCTCCATGGCGGCTACACTGACCACGGGGAGCCACGGACGAGAGCTGGCGGCGGCGAGCTCGGTCACCCGGCCTCCATGACGGTACCGTGAGCGGCGGCGATGGGGATTGGGGACGGCAGCGATGGGGATTGGGGAGGGCGGCGACAGGGACTGGGGACGGCGGGCGGCGGGGATTGGGGACGGCGGGCGGCGAGATGGGGATTGCGAACGGGCACGGCACGGGCACGGCCTCGATCTGCTGCCTTAACCCTAAGTGCTACGGCGCCCTGGACAGGGGCGCCATGGGGGGCAGCACAACGCCCTGTACCGGGGCGCCATGGTAGGCAGCACAACGCCCTGGACCGGGGCGCCGTACATACGCCCATTGGGCCCGCTTCGCCTACATGGCAGATTCCACGACGCCTTTGACCAGGGCGTCGTACAGAAGAACACGACGCCCCGAGGGCGGGCGCCGTGCGGAAGGGTCAGATCGTGAAATGTTTCGACTTTGAGTTCATTTTGTGAAATAATTTGAAAAAATGGTCAGATTTGTCAAAATTGCCCCACGCGGGTGCCGGGCAGAGCAAAATCGCGCGACGAAGCAAACATTGATGAGGCTACATCCGGGGAAGTATTTTTTTTGATTTTTCCCACATATATTCAACATACCAAATACAGAGTACAAGAACAAAATACAGGGGAAACAGAGCAACAAGCAAGAACCGCAACTTTGCCGGCGACGAAGACGACGATGACCAACCGCCAGCTAACCACTTCCAGGGAAAACTTTGCCCTATGAGAGACGCCACCCAGCCCTTCCGCCGCGCCGCAACGGAGTTCTTGACGATGAACGATCACGGCAGACGTCCCCCCGCCCCACCAACACCGCTTTGCCCCGGCCGCCATCGTTGCCGCCGCAGGAAGAAGAAGAAGATCTTGACCAGCTCCAGAAACCGGCCGGCAGATCCGCCGCCACCACGGATCTGACGGGGGAGAGAGGGGCTCGAGCACCACGCCGGGCCTCAAGCCCCTCCAAGCCGAGCGCGACGGCGACAGGCCCCAGGGAGCACCACCGCCGGAGAAGGTCGCCTCGACACCAAAACCGCCGC
The DNA here is from genome assembly GCA_947311845.1 of Poa pratensis. NCBI lineage: Eukaryota > Viridiplantae > Streptophyta > Magnoliopsida > Poales > Poaceae > Poa > Poa pratensis. Next base: position 68,887,324 of record CAMZMU010000042.1, read on the forward strand.
CGTCAGCACCAACTCCTCCCAGGCGCCGCCGGCGAGCACTCCATCCTAACCTCCCGTATGTACAGGCCGGAGGCGGGGATCCCTCACCCTCCCGCCGCCGAAGCGGCCGGCGGAGGAGAGGAATCACCCGCCTCAGCGGCGCGGACGCGGTGGCTCGACGGAGATCGTCCAAAAATCGCCTTCTTCGCCTCAGCTACAGTGACGGGGAGGGAGGGGATAAGGCCAGCTTTACATCCGGGGAAGTAAGAGCAGCGACTTGACAACACGCGGACCGAGTATGAGAAAGATCTCCTCCCCCCGCTACGGATCCTAGCTGGTATATTGTGTGTTGCGGTTGCGTTCGACATCAAAGTTTCAACAGATGGGATGGGAGGCGTGCTCCAGTTGCTAATGGCCGTATGCACCTACCTACCAGCTGTGCCTCTATTCTGACATACTTCAGAGACACTACGGAAGAGATAGTCAAAGATACTCAACACGAAAGCAGCATGGCGGGATACTGTATGCAGCAGCTTTCTGCAGGCACACAGGCCCCTCAAATAGTTCAAACCTTGTGTAGTTCGTGGAATCAAGAGAAAGTCGATTTGGTGCCCGGGCTCACATGCACCCGTTTTTGGGGAGTTTTTTTTTGAAAATTCAAAACATGTCGAAAAATTTCGAAAAATATCATGCACGTACCCGAGCATGTCACGCACCATCGTGTCAAATTTGGCGACGAAACGACATCGTATGCGCCCTGTGCAAAAATGACAAGATATTTTCTGTCAGAATTTTGTCATTTTTGCACAGGGCGCATACGATGTCGTTTCGTCGCCAAATTTGACACGATGGTGTTTGTCATTTTTGCATAGGGCGCATACGATGTCGTTTCGTCGCCAAATTTGACACGATGGTGCGTGACATGCTCGGGTACGTGCATGATTTTTTTCGGAATTTTTAGACATGTTTTGAATTTTCAAAAAAAACTCCCCAAAAACGGGTGCATGTGAGCTCGGGCACCGTTTTGAGTTTTCGGTGGAATCAATCCTACATCGAGGACATTTTGAAGGACGGAAGCGTATTCATCCGTCCGGATACGGAAGACAGGAGGCTAAATCAGTTCAATCCTTTGTGATTAAATAATCTCCATTAACTATTTTTTCTTAACATGCAGTCTATCCACTTCAACAGACCTGCACTGCAAATCTGTAAGGCACAAACTTTGCGCGAGGGTATATAGTAGAGCACCTTCACCGGCCGTTTCCAATACACGAGTGACAACCCACATGCGCTACTGGCAGTATTGTCGCAAGTTACCGTCCTACTGTTACTGGGTGTCTCGGCGACACAAATTGAGTTTTGAACAAAATTTATTTGGGAACAATACGAAATTGTACAAATCTCATTGAAACTACACAAAGATAACCAGCATAGGCTTTGCCTAGAAATAATTAAATAGAAAAAATTAGATAAACAACGAACTAGGATATCTAAATCCTAGTATTCGTCGGAGTGGATATCGATCACCAGCGTAGCCGGCATGGTGACTGCAGTCGGTACAGGTGGCGATGGCGATGCCAAGGACTCTTCGTCACGGCTTCCATGTCAGGCCACCAAGTCTCTGAATACTGCTCATCCTCCTCCTATGACTTTAGGGGCAAACGGCTCACATCGCCCACATGTAGATGTTGGAGTTGGCGTAGGAGAATTCATTGCTAGACATGAACCACACCTGGCTCGCAATCGGCTGAGGTGGCTTCATCACAATACAGTAACGACACGTCGTACTTGAGGTTGCGCCACGTCTCCCATGACATGGTTTCCATCGCCCTGAGGACGCCATTTGGAGGAATTCCTATATATCGCCTGCAGGCGGCGCTAGACGGCTGTGCCGCCTGAATCGCCGTGTTGCTGGGTTGGCCCCATTTGCCTTTTTTCTGGTTTTCTCTTTTCTATTTTTGTTTTTTTGTTTATGTTTTCTTTTACCTTTTTCTTTTGGTAAATACTATACATCTGAGTGCGATGTGAAGCCGGACCTCACCAACGCCGTCCATCTCCACTCCATCCAATGGTCTGGTTTTGCGTCAAAATAAATCCAGAAACCACACGAGGTGGGACATCATGCCATGCCATGCCATGCTTTAAAGGGAGGAGGAATGAGGTAACCAAGAAACGAACTGATCTGTTTTCCACGGAGAGGCTCTCCCACGGCTTCGGCCCAAGCCTCGGCAACGGGCCTTGTTCCGCTTCAAAGTTAGTATCTATCTTCATATTAATTTGGATTATATCAAAATAACAACAACAAGTACTAATCTCTAACAACAATTCAAAGAGGGTTTCAGGGTTCAAGAATTACAGTTGTGGGACGAAAGGGCGGATCAAAATGGGAGCATGCCTTTTGTGATGGGAGAAATGGACCTCTTTGGAAACTGTTTTTAACACGTTTTGGACAGGCTTTGCTGTGCTAGTGCTTAATCTTTGCAGTACTTACGATAATTTGATTAGAAGAAAAGAGGATGAGCAGTGAGTAAATTACTTAGCATGGCAAGTGACTGAGATTACATCTGGTCACAAATACTAGAGGTTACACTCTTCAGTGTTTAAATCACAAAAAGTCCACTACAACAAACTCGACAAATGACATCATAGGTAAGGTAATGGTACTAGGACAAATCATCCAGTGATGGTAACATCTACTACGTCGAAACTGGCGGCGATACTATGGATGAAATCTGGATGAATGCACTTGGGCAGGAAGAACTGGAAAGACTCCTGGGAATTAGGAGGTCCACCCGAGAGATCAGTGCTCGCTACGTTGAACTTGGTTTGCTGGCTATGGTCGCGGCAAGTGCCGCCATGGGCGTTGTTGTTGCGAGAGTACTTGAGCCTGACCTCGAATCCCACGTTCTGATGAGGATGCACGCAGAAGACCGAGATGGCGCGGCCAAACGGGTTCCTCACCACGTTCAGCAGGAACAGGTACTGTTCGCCGCTGGCACGTACAGAGACGGCGTTGGAGCCGTCGCGGAGGTGGACCTTGACGCACATCCATGGCCGGGTCTCGGTGGTGCACGGCCACCCGTGCTCGGCAGTGAAGTGGTGCAGAAGCGCCGCCGTGGATCCGACGAAGCCGCAGGCGTGCGCCGGGCAGGGGCACGCCTTGAGGTGGGCGCCGCGGTCGTCATAGTAGGCAAGCGCGGTGGTGCAGCCGTGGCCGGCGTTCTCGCACGGGATCCGGATGGACTCCAGCACCTTCTCCAGGGCGATGTTCCGCTGATGGCCGCCGATTATCGGGACACTGCACACGTGGCAAGTCCCTCTCGCCGCCAGCTTGTCTCGGCACAGCGAGCATATCGAATGGCCGAGGGCACACTGCACCGCGGAAATGGCTGTTAGAATAAAATCATAGTGGATCGGCGTCGGGTTTGCTAGCTAGCTGGAAGATGGTGAATAGTATTCGAGTGTTTTTACCTGGAAGACTGGCGGCCTGAGAGCGTGGTAGCAGACGCCGCAGCCGAGGGTATCGGTGTCCTCCACCGTCACGTTCGCGAGCGTCTTGGGCTTCGCCGGCAGCGCCATTGATCGTACCTGCGGCGAAGCGGAGTGGGGAAGAAGGGTCGTGTTGGTCGTAGTAGGAGTAGTACTTATCTCTCTTGCATTTACTCTGGGCCCGTGGCCCATGGGCCGTTTGGTTCCTGCAGAGTGCACATCATATGCATGGGGGAGGAAGGAGGATGTCCGTCCGAGGCATCTATGCATGCAATACTACTGCCTAGGTGTCCTTTTCATTTAATAGTTTTACCTGGACTTTGAAGAATTTGAATCCCCAATAACTCTTCTTATTTTAGACCATTTGAATCTCAGATTTCTCTTACGAAATTTCGAAATGTTTAGGATGACTCCAACGGGGCGACCCAAACGGACGCGCGTTTGGTCCGTGTTTTGTCCGTTTGGGTCGGGGAACGGACGCGCGTCCGGCCCATGTCCGCCCCTTTCTACCCAGTGCCCCCAACGGGGCCGACTCATTGAGTCCGCTTGCCATTTTTTTTCTCAAACTTTTTTTTAATACTAGGATTACATTTTTTAAACTAAAATTACATAGTAAATTTAGGACTTCCTCCTAACATTAAATCGTAAAACCTAAACCTAAATTTGAAAAAAATTAATAACCGACCACCGGCCGGCAAGGGGGAAGATCAAAGAGGGTCTGCGGCCTTGAGGAACGTCACGCAGCATGCCCGTTTTGCAACGGACTTGCTGGCTCTTCCTTCATCACGGCCATGGCCAGCCAGGGCTGGCTGACTCAGTCTTCTTTGATCATTATGTAGCTACGAAACACGTAGCGGGCGCCGGTATTAGTGGAAAATGAGCCGCACATAGGCGGCCACGCCGGCGGGGATATGACATCAGGTGGAGCTGCCTGCTCCTTTCGCGGCCTCGGCCGCCGCCAAGGCCTCCCGGTGCCGTTTGCACCTCGCCGCGCGCTTCTTGGACTCTTCGGCGCGGCGCATTTGCTTCATCTCCTCCTCCACTGCAGCGTCGGCATAGGCGCGCGTGGCGGACATGAACGCGGCCGCCCTCTGCGCGTTCAGCTGCATGTGGGCAGCATCCACCGCCTCCTCCTCGGTGATGTGAGCAGGGCCCCCCACGCCAATGGGAGGCTCCGGCGGCGCGCCATCCCCCGCGACACCGGCCGCCGCGACAGCAGCCGCCGTGACACCGGCGGCGTACTCTTCTTCGTCGCTGTCGGCGCAGTCCGCGAACGCCGCCTCCACCGCACTCCTCTGGGCGTCCGTCAGGTGCGGACGCGGCGGCTGGGGAATCATGCCGGCCCATGCCGGGCTGGTCGCCATCCGGCGCGAGAAGCTGCGTGATAGCGCCCACGCGCGCTCATACGCGCTCGCTCGACCTCGTCCACCATATGCTGCGGCGGCGGCGGCGGATCCATTCCGGCGCGTGGATCTGAGCTTGGAGATGGTGGCCGCCGTGGCTAGGGTTTGGCCAGCCGGCGCGATTGGGGAGGAGTGCTAGGGTTTGTGCCCTAGGGTTTGGCCGGCCGGCACGATTTATACAGCTCCACCGCCCACAGTTATTACGGGTAGGTGACCATTGGGGTCGATGACACGCGGGGCCAGGGCGGACACGGGGAGGATGCAGGAACGGTCCGCGAGCGTCCGGGCCCGACGCATCGGTGGCCCAAATTTGGGCCAGGAATGCGTCGCGGCGGACCAAAAAACGGACCGCGGTCCGTTTGCGTCGCCCCGTTGGGCCGTGTTTTTGGCTCCCGCGGATAGGGACGGACGCGCGCGGACTCGATGGGTCGCCCCGTTGGAGTCATCCTTAGTGTGCAACCTATCCTCGAGAAAAACTGTATTCATTTAGACCTTTTTTCTATATTTTTCTTTTGTTTTTTACAGATGTGTCAAACATCCTCCATGGTAATTCATACGTTGTTGCACCACAATCCACTGTTTTATCGATAGGACCCATCTTATAATTGGTTGACAATATACCTCGCAGATTCCCGAAATAACAACGTATTTTCCTTTCAACGGTTTTATCATCTACTTTGGATCATTGAGGGCTTTCTTGATTCAAAATAATTATGATTATGTAGCATTTTCTATAGTATTTGGATCTTGAACAATGTTTCCTACAATGGTTATTTTATTCATATGACTACGTAGGATTATTTGCATACTATTTTCTTCCAATCTATTTCTACAACTTCTTACATTTACCCGTGATATCAATCAATCGTGGATCCAAAACCCTATTTTATAATCCTATAAAAATGAATTTTATTTCTACGTTCTGAAAGTCTTAAGCAAGGGAGCGTGGCATGAGGGATCTACCCACGCGACGTGAAAGCCTTCTCCCTTCACCCCTTGCAGGTGGAGGGGGAGCACCTGATGGTCCTTTGGTGCATCAAGGTGATCAAGGGCAACCGCGTTGGTTTTATGGCCTACAGGGAGAGGTGCAGCGGTTATAAAGGTGTTTTGTCTGACCTATCTAAGAGCATCTACAACACGCACAACTCGGCTCATGCATATGGAGCAGCGAAAGTATTTTCTCAAATGGTTGGGATTATCGTTTTCCCTTATTGGAATGAAATAATTATCAATTCTTCTTGGCAAGATATGATGGAGTGCACACCGTTATATTTAAATATTTAGCAGATTATAACTCGTGTTGTTTGCGAGATATGTTCAAAGCTGAACTCTAAAGTGCAACTATGAGATCAGTGTCCACCAATATATAAGAACGCTCTCTACTCGATGACAATATTTGTGAAGATAATCCATAACCTTGTAGGTGTTTTTTTTCTTCACTTTGCTGAGAAGAAGAGAGTTGTAAAAAGGGTGTGAAGTGAGAATTTGGAATACTACAAGACAGATTTGTACACTGCTCAAACATGGTCACTAGATCAGATGTGGTAGGCTAGTAATAGTTGAGTAATCGTGTAGAACTTGATTGAGCACGATATTGGTCTAGTGTTTTATCAATAGCGGGACTATTGGAACCTTTTTGTCCGGCCACATCGACGGAGTTTTCCAATTTCACCCGTAATGTATGAGAAAATGTGTGATGATTTTTTTTAACGAAGTGGTAGGATGGTTCAACCGATCAAAAGAAAACAAATAGTTCAAGTGTTATATTTTTTTTGTAGAACTTGCTGAATTTAAATTTTAGTTGATGTATTAATCTTTTTTTTTAGTTTGAATATTTACTACCTATGCCGGTGTAGCCTAGCGCCCTAGCCCGTATCGGAGGAGCAACGTGACAGTGACAACCCAATTCACGTGGCCGTTCTCTCAAAAGTCAAGAGTTCAGGTGGACTTTCTGACTTTCTCGACAGCAGGTTCGGTCGAGGCGTGTTGACCCGTACGGCTATGTGACAGCAGCAGCAGGGGAGGTCACCCCCTGCCGTGCTCCAGCGACAACAAGTTGATGGACAATACCGATAGCACGTCGCTTCAGTGCTCTGACTGCACTCCAGTACAATAATGGATTCTTTGGATCGTGTGGGACTCGAGGAGGATAAATGCCCTAGATTGTGTGGGACTCGAGGATGGACACTCCATGCGAAGCTAATTTTTTTTAATAATACATTTATTTAGTTAAATTCGAAAAATATAACGGAAAACTACGAAATTACAGAAATAATACGGCCTCGGCCAGATTTGGGCCGACAAGACCTCGTCGGCCAGAGTTGGGCCGAAAAGTGCCCGTCGGCTGAACTCCAGCCGACTGCTTTGCATGGCGGGCCACGCCTGCGGCCGACAGGCCTTTCGGCGTCACGTGGCCTCCCGTCGGCCCAAGCCTGGCCGACCGCCCCTTATCGGCCAAAGCCTGGCCGACAGGGTGCTGAATAAGGCTCGGCCGAGCCTCTTCTTCTTCCTCGCGTTCTTCTTCTTCCTTTCTTCCTTTCTTTCTCACAGCAGCTCCCTGCTGCCCGATCTGTCAATCCAACCAACAATTCTTCCTGCATGTAGTGTTAGAGAGTTTAGGCAGCTCAGATATACATCAGGTTAGGATTTTGTGCAATTTCGTGTTGTTTGGTTAGAGCAATGGTTTAGTTTAGGTGGAGGTTGGTGTAGGGTGGTGGTGGTGGAGCGTGGTGGTGGTGGTGCAGCGTGGTGGTGGTGCAGCGGTGGTGGTGACGGTGGTTGTCCATTGAATCGGCACGCTTCAACGGTATGCGTTTTTTTTGGCTAATTAGGATTTACTGTTAATTATGTACGCATTAGTGTTAAGGTGGCAGTGTGATATTGATATTGCTAGGTATTTGTTGCGGTACTAATATTAAGTACATACTTGTTGCCGATTATAACATTAGTGTGCATCAGTGTGGATCAGTGTATTTAAATTAGAGTTTGATTTCATCTGTAATTAGTCTGCAGTATGTTTTAAGTTTAGACTTTCATTTCATGCATCTGTGTTTTAAATTTAGTCTTCTAATTTAGCTACGCGAAGATATAGAACAAGTATACTTGATCAGTCCGGATATGGATCAAAACCATCGCGCAAGGATATTACAGGAGCGTAGCCTCGAGCCTCTAATAACTCGAGGACCGAGGGAATATTGGCAGATACACCCTGCTTGGGAGGAGAGGTACATGCCTAATTTATTTTTGCGTGTCATATATTATCTGCATTAATTTTCTTGTTCGCTACGTATATATGATTACGAATTTATATTTGTTTGCTGAACATGCAGGTTGAAGTGGGCTGGACTTTTACCTTTCGCGCGTCTAGTAGAGGCCACTGATGAGTCTTCATGCATGGTGATAGACAACTGTCTTCTCACATGCTTAGTGGACAGATGGAGGCCCGAGACCCACACGTTTCAGTTTCGATGGGGTGAGATGGCTCCTACTCTCGAGGATGTATCTTTCTTGCTTGGGCTGCCGTTGGCGGGTCAGCCCATAGGGCCGTTGCAGGCTCCAGAAAATTGGGAGCACGAGATGTCACTTCGCTTTCAGGGTATAAACCCCAATGCTGGAGTGTTTAAGTCAGAGAATCACGGACCTAAACTTGGATGGTTACTGGATTTTCAGGTACGCACTGTTTTATTTACATGCATCAATTTATATACAGAATGCAATGTTTCCCATGCACGAAGGACTACGTGGGATATGTATCCGACCCAGTCTACTGCAGGCTCCAGACAGTACGCGGTAAGAGATTAGTTAATTCTTACAAATTTTGCAAAATTATGTACAACTTACTGGTAACGATGCAAATTACAGACTGAATTGACTTACCAGCTACAGACAGAGGTGTCCGATTACAGACGTTCCCTATCGTCTGGCCCTCTATTGGACCGGCCGCACCATCAGTCCTTCGTGCAGCGCTTCGAGCAGAGGCTGCGAGGTATCTACCAGGCTATCACGTGCACACGTGCGTCTGACGTCGATCACCGCCAAGCAGCACAACGCCCACCACGTCATCGACATCAACCACGACCTCGTATGACGTCGCACAGAGCACCCTCTCCTGACCAGGCTGGAGGCTCGACGTCGCAGCCGTCGCCCAGAGCACCCTCTCCTGACCAGGCTGGAGGCTCGCATTGGCAGCAGCAGTTTAGTCCATGAGACCTCCGCGCATGCGCAGACGTCGTCCATGAGACTTCCGGTATATGTGGTCGACGCCGTGGTCAGTGATATCTTTGGGTCATATTCGTATTTCGATTTGTATGTCAGACATATATGTATTTCGATTTGTATGTGAGACATATATGTACGAGACATATTATTACGTATGTACGAGACATATCCTTCAGTAGTTCTACGAGACATATTATTATGTGAGACAACTCTCCGTTACAACTTCAGTAGTTCTACGTACATATATGTCTCACATATAACTCAACGATAACTAATTCTAATCACGTGGAGGTACCTGAGTACGAAAGTAATTCGAATCAACGACTTCACTTCCCTCTGCCACGTGCTCGTGTTGGAGGCATGAAGTCGTCATCACTATTTTCATCGACGACAGCCTTGGATGATCCACCACTCTTCGCCTTTGATATAGCCCTCTTCACTGCTTCAGCGTGAAGGAGATTTCCAGGCCCATCACGACATGCGCCAAAAAGCATTTCCATCCAACCAAAATGAGGGATCTCTTTGTTCACAAACTGTCCATCGGCAGGCCAGTGCTGGACATTCACAAAATCAGGGAAAAAAGTTAGTACGATAACACTAGATTCTAACATAATATAAATTCGGTACTCAGTTACCTTCACGTGAAATGCATAGGCCTCCGGCGAAAAATGGATTATCTTTGACTTCGGTGTCATAGGCATGTCCCTAAGCCCCGCCTCACTAGCTTTTAGCTCATTAATTCTCTGCCACTTCCACCGCCACCCATCAATTTCATCCATAATTTCTTCAGGGGTCATCTGGATTTTGGTTTTTTTTGGTTATAATTTCTCCCACCTCACGAATGTTGCCCCACTCACTAACTAGCTCCCTATAACAGCTCTTGGGCCTACCCTCCCTAATACTACCTTCAGTCCATATTGCGGCGTGATACAAAACACACCACGACCTATGCTCCGAACTTGGACCCGAACTACCAGACATCGTTCCTATCCGACTGAGGAAATAACCACGCACCACACCCCTCCTCCATCACCAAATCTATTGGGGTATATATATAGGCTCACCCAGGAGAAGAAGAGCGGGAGAAAAATGGCGGGAGAAAAAAGGCGGGAGGTAAATGGCGGGAAAAAAAAGGCGCGAGAACTTGGCGGGAGAAATATGGCGGGACAAGACGGGCGGAAAAAATACCGGGAGCGACAAACGGGAGGGAGAGAAGAAGGCGGGAAAAATAAGGCGCGAACGGGCGTCGCCGGGAAGGGCTGGCGCGAAAAATGCGGGCTAACATGCACTGGTCGGCTGGGCCAGAGCCGACGGGACCTAGTCGGCCCAGCCATGGCCGACACGGTCTAATCGGCTTAGCCCTGGCCGATTAGGTCCTTTGACACGCGCGGCGTAGGCCGACTACCTAATCGGCCCAGCCCAGGCTGACAGGCCCTTATCGGCCCAGTCCTGGCCGAAGGTGTATTATTTTTGGAATTTCGTGGTTTTCCGTAATATTTTTTGAATTTCATTAAAAAATGTATTATTAAAAAAAAATTAGCCCATGCGAAGGTGTAGTGCAGTGTCCATACTCCTGATGCGAAAGATGCAGAAATATTGATTCTCCCTACCTTGAACAGAAGCTTGTCCGCAGTTATTGCCAAGAAAACAACAGCTCCAGATGAACATATTGCTTCCAAGCAAGATGTTCGAAATACGTATCAGTAGATACTTTGATTTGAATGACTTTTGGAACAATTGTACTATAGGATTAAATCATAAAAAGATTTACAAGTTTTAGGGTGGTTGGCATTTTTAATAACCGTTCATCCAGCGAGATCTAACAGTGCTAAAATAGTCGGAACCAGACTGGCGGAACCGAACGGTTCCGCGGAACCAAATATTGTGTGGGACCGGTACCAAAATTATGTGGGACCAGGTACCAAAACTGTGGGGACGTTTCCTTGGACCATAATTTTATTTTAGTTATTAATATTTATTTACAAGTTTTATGGTGGTTGGCATTTTTAATACGGCTAATAAAAATCAACGTTTAATCAATGGCTAACAAGAATCCGAGCCCACGGTTCCAACGGAACCAAGAGTTCCATCCCAATCACCGTAAAAGAGCTCAAAAAGATTTTCTACAAGGTCCATTCGATTCAACGAGTGAATTGCTCATGATTTTTATGGATTCTCTGCTACACTGTAATCTTACTATTTCTAACAAAAGGTGAGACCCCTTAAAAAATTCCTTTGTGTATACGGCAACTATGATGTATACTCAACCCTATAGAAATTTACTGCGTTTATCATGTGTTGTTGTTGGAATTTGTTGGACTCTTACTCCCAACTAAATTCTGAAATCCCCATTTTACACATTCATTCATATTGAACTTGCGACTGCGCCCACTTCTTACCTAAAACGCAACATATAAACATGCAGAGGCAATCCTAGGCGTCTATATGACAACACTTGGTATCTCGGTGTTCCAGTTTCAAATCATTGTGCTTTCGCATTTCATGTCTTCTGCATCTGTATTTCGGCGTGCACCGGTTGATGCGTCGTCGTCTTATAAGTCTTTTTCATCCTGTCTTTCGGCATGCACCGGCTGAATACACAGTAGGCCACCAGAACCCCGTCTCTTGTGGTACTGTATGGGAGATAGACGATCATGTTTTTGGGTTGCGCACTCGCACGACTACTTCCCCATGACGACTTTTTCCCCAACATCGTCAAACTCTTCATCAACTAAATGGGTGAAAACATCAACGCGTTCGAGATCATGCTACAACTTTTTCTTTCCTAGCAATTGTTGTAGTAGATTGCCTGATTAGTTTATACTAGTTGTTTTCTGTCATGAATTATTTTTTGTTTCATGGATTAAATCAATTGCTAATTTGCTAATACAGTCAACAATTGCGACCAAACAAAACATATTAATAATTTCTGCGTTTTTGTGTAGGACTCCAAAGTTCATAAAATTATATTCCTGCATTATGCATACTACTATCTTTTTTGAATCCTACGAATTAAAGAGACCCTTATATAATACTACAAACTGTAGTTTACTCGTTTCAGTGGCTTGCATGATGCATGCATATACTTTATGTTCCGACGGAGTTATATTCTTGTACTTCGCTAAGGGTCTTGTAAAAATCCTTGTGCTTGGTACTATATCATGAGCTGACTTAGATGTCACCATGAAATATCAACCACAAGCTCCCTCCGTTCGTATTAATTTGATCCGAACTTGGACCATGGAATTGACTGACAATATATCCTTTATTTATCACATGAACTGGACCAAGGAAACCTTTTCAGACATGTATCAAACAATATGTTTCTTACATGTTAGTTAACTAGCTTAGTGCCCGTGCGTTGCTACGGCACCATACGTTGCTTTTAAATTTTCTTTTTGTGGCTGTAAGAAATTCTTTAGACTCCAACATCGATCATATTCCAGTTAATTATAATTTACTGCTAGAGTGAAAATAGAACTTTTCGAACCATAACATACAAAATTGAAGAATAGTTTTTATTTATTTTTGCAAAGATATGTAGTAGCATTGTCTTCCTACTCCACTTCACCTAAACATAGAAACGTGAATACCCAGTAGTCAAATTAGTATATCACAAATCTAATAAGTGCAGTGTTAATCTTCGGTAGACAAAAATAAGAGCTCTCTCAGAAACAATAATTTATGAAAACTCTGGACACACATCTTAATAAACTGAACATAGTAGAAACTAAAAGGAGAACATCGGCAAAAGTCAGAATTTGGAATATACCACTTCAAAAGTAAACCGAATGTATTCAGTGCCAACATGTATTCTGACTACATGAAGTTCTCTAACTTTTGATGAAACATCCATAAAGATCAATCAAATGCAAGACACGTTTGGGCTTGTTTATACCGAGAAGTGCATTATAACCTTATGCCTGGAAGGTCAAATCAACACACGTTTGTATTGATCAACTGAGCATACAGTCATAAGTTCAAGAATGTGTGCTTTAGCAACATTATATTCTACCAAAAGCTAACAGTAGCGCATAAAACATAGGAAAGAAGTTAATAGTCCACTCCTTCAAAATGCATATCAATCCAAACTCTGCCCTCCAAGAAGTCATTAATTAGGATTCGAGCTCTGGGCTTGCTCATCAATATGTCGTGTGGCAAGTGATGAACTTTGTTAATTCCTTCAAGATCTTCAACATCAGCCCAACATCCTTGTTCAGGTTATGCCTCTTATTTACTTTCTAACACCGGCTGACTTGTTGAGTAGCTCGTAGCGAGGGGCTTCATTTAGTTTTCCAGAATGTTGTCAAGGTCATGTATCTTGTTCTCAGCTCAGGCTCTCCCGAGAGCTGCCCCTATAGTGCTGTACAGGCTGACTCATCTGAGAATAAAAAGGAATATGGTGCCAGGTTTAGAGTTTTGATGGAAAAATGACAACTACAAATTTATTAGCTATGTCTTCAGTAGTTCATGCAAACAAGAGTTTGATAGTAACCTGATGAAAATAAGACATGTCAAATGAATAGTAATGGAACACATCATTTTCCACTTTCCAGACCCTTGTATATTTACATTCTTTATATAGCTATACAATTATACTTTCATGTTCAGATTGAGTATAGCTTTCCCGAGTAAAGATGGTACTGTAGTCTGTCTCCGTTGTGAAACTATAATATCGTTGCAGAAGGTCATGGATCCAATCAATTCTGCTATGATATGTGCTAAAAAAATAAAATTAGAGGCTGGAGTGCTAATTTAGATGCGGAAATTAGAAAAAATAAGAAAGAACTTATGAAAGAATATGACGAGCTAGATGTTAAAGCTGAATCGCAAGAGTTGTCAGAACTGGATAGAAGTAGATTGGATGCTATCTATTCAGAACTGAACAACTATTGGATTATAGAGGAGATTAAAGCCAAGCAGAGATCGAGAGATAGAGATATTAGAGAGGGAGATAGGAATACGGCATATTTCCATGCTGTAGCAAACCAGAGAAGGAGGAAAAAGCTTATAGATATGCTAGATGGTCCAGATGGACCGGTTACGAAAACGGAGGATATGAGTAAAATTGCTACTAGTTTTTATAAGGATCTTTTCAAATTTGAAGAGAGACCTGAGATTAGACTACGTTCTGATTTCTTTTCTGTTGAAGAGAAGGTTAGTGTAGAAGAAAATGCTTTTCTCGAAAGTAGTTTTAGTCTAGATGAGATTAGAGAAGCGGTGTTTGGGTCTTATGCTGATGGAGCACCTGGACCAGATGGACTTCCTTTTTTCTTTTATCAACAGTACTGGGATGTAGTCAAGGATGATCTGAAACTTCTTTTTGATCAATGGTTTGTGGATAAGTTAGATATTTTTAGGCTAAATTTTGCGATGATTACTTTGATACCTAAGGAAGATAATGCTAGATCTATGAAGAAGTTTAGACCGATTAGCTTGCTTAATTGTAGTTTCAAAATCTTTACTAAGGTTTTGACTAATAGACTGGCTAAAGTAGGGAGTAGACTCATTTCTAATTGTCAGTCAGCTTTTATTAAAGGTAGATTTATTTTAGAAAGTGTGGTAACTGCGCATGAAGTGATTCATGAGGTGCATAGGAAAAAAGAGAAAGGTTTAATTCTTAAGATAGATTATGAGAAAGCTTATGATAAGGTGAATTTAGATTTCCTTTATGAGATTCTAGAACAAAGAGGTTTCGGCCCTCTTTGGATTAGATTAATTAAACATGTTACGCAGGGGGGATCGGTAGGAGTCAAAGTCAATGACCTGGAGGGGGATTTCTTCCTCACTGGTAAAGGACTTAGGCAAGGGGATCCACTCTCACCCATCCTGTTTAATTTTGTAGTTGATGTTTTTGCAAAGATGTTAGTTAAAGGGTGTAGCAATGGCCTAATTAGAGGGTTATGCCCTAACTTCGTTCCGGGAGGAGTAGTGTGTCTGCAATATGCAGATGATACACTGCTCTTCCTGGAAGCAGAGCAGGAGAATGCGTTCAATATGAAATGGATGCTTACCTGTTTTGAACAGTTATCTGGTATGAGGATTAACTATCACAAGAGTGAATTAGTCCCCATTAATTTAGAACCAGAGGAATGTACGCAGTTCGTAGAAACCCTCCAGTGTGTGGTAGGGGACTTTCCAATTAAGTACCTGGGAATCCCGCTGCATTTTGGTGAACTTAGACGAGAGGATTTGCAACCGTTAATTGATAATCTTCTTAAAAGATTATCCGGTTGGAGAGGCAAATTGTTGTCTTCTGCAGCTAAGAGAGAACTAGTACAGTCAGTGCTTGCTAGTATTCCAATTTATCTGTTGTCCTTCTTCAAATTCCCTAAATGGGCGCTGAAGTTGATTAATACTCAACTAGCAAACTGTTTATGGAATGATACAGAAGGGGAAAGTAAAATCCATTTAGCAAACTGGCCTTCGGTGTGTATGAAGAAGGAGTTTGGAGGTTTAGGTATTCCTAACCTACAAGACCTTAATCTTTGTTTGATTGGGTCGTGGGTCAAGAGATATATCCAAGGAGAAGGTACTCTTTGGAAGAAAGTAATAGATGCTAAGTATAACACTAAAAGCCCTAATGTCTTGTGCTGTCAGGATCCGCATCCTTCCACCTTTTGGAAAGGAGTGATGTGGGCAGCGAAGGCAGTGAGAGTGGGGTATAGATGGAAGGTAGGAAATGGCAAATCGGTGCGGTTTTGGGAAGATATATGGTTTGGAAACTCACCTCTATCTTCCCAATTCTGGGACTTATATTTTATCTCTAACCAGCAAACCAAAACTGTCGCTGAACTGTGGGATGGTTCTCAAATTAGAGGTGATTTTAGGAGAACTTTCACAGAAGAGCTGATGGTTCAGTGGGAAGAGCTTATGGTAGTTGCTAGAACTTTAGTTTTAAGTGAAGAGGAGGATCAATTGATCTGGCAATATGAGACTAACGGGGTGTATTCCTCTAAAACCATGTATGCGCTAGTAAATTTTAGAGGAGTACAACCTATTTACCTTCCGGTAGTCTGGGAGCTTAAGATTCCTCCTAGGATTCAAATTTTTCTCTGGTTACTATCGCAAAACAAAGTAATGACGAGAGATAATCTGAGAAGGAGAGGAATCCCTAAACCCTTAGAGTGTAATCTCTGCAAAGAAATAGAAACGGTGTACCACTTATTTTTCGAATGCATTGTAGCCCAGGAGTTGTGGGGTCTAGTTGAGTTAGTGTTTGGAGTAAGAATCTCTGATTTCCAATCACTAGCCGGGAAGTGGTTATGTAATAAAAGATATATGCATTTAAATGTGGTTACATCTGCTGTTTTGTGGAGCTTGTGGAACAATAGAAATAGTATTGTGTTTAACCGTCAGATTTGGATCAATATGAAACAGGTTTGGCGCTTGCTCCTGTCGTACCTGAAGGTGTGGGCAATCCCGCACGTAGAACTGCAAGAAGGAGAGCTTCCGCGGTTCGTGGAACTGCTTACAAGAAAGCTAAGAAGCCCTCTATCCTTGGAACCAGGCTGAGGTGTGTTGACTTTGGTTGGATTGCAACCTGGAAGACGACGGCAACGTCAGCCTATGGAGGTCGTGCGACTGCAACCTACCTGAAGAACCATCCGGAGGAGAGCAATGCAATCCACGTGGTGATGTGAAGGGTTCTGGAAAAGGTGCAGAGCAAGATGGAGGCCTCCCTTGCCCAAGGTCGGAGATGGAAAAGGTTTCGGAGTAGTTGTTTAGAGTGTTGGCTGTTTTTGCTAGTGGTAGTTTGGTTCGCGGAGTGCTTTTGGTGGCGCTGCTCAACAGCGCTGGGGCTGATGCCCAGGCTGATCTTCTCTTTAGTTTTAAGCTGGAAACTTGTAATAGCTTTAGTGTTAAGCTGGGAACTTCCTTTTATTTTGCTGCATCTGGACCTTGCTGAGCAGGGAGTGTATTCGAACGCCAATGGTTTCGTTAAATGCAATGGAACCGGGGGGCGGCCCCTTTAAATCTAAAAAAAAAAAAAAAAAAAAATTACAAGGGTCATTACAGACCTGAACTGAATATATGTTTGCCAGTTTGTAGCGAAGCAACACTCAGTTATAGATATAATGTAAGCTGTAAGCGATGCCTAGTAAAGATTTTTACAGAAATACATCTGTGCATCAATGAGCAAGATCAATTTTAGCATAGGCTAGAGAATTAACAACAACAAAATTGTAATGATCAGCTACCTTGGGCGTTGCCACGTTGTGAGGTCCTGGAGGCAATGTAGAGGCATGTGTTGTGCCGTTGAGGGAGTCCTGGGGTGGCGAAGAGGAGCTGGAGGCGACGGCATCGGTGCCCTTGTTGCACCACTGCGCTAGACGGCGTCAGGAATTGGTGAAGCTGAGGTCGTGGGGCAGGGAGGGCGATGATCGGGCGCGGACGAGGAAGACCTAGACGCCCCCGGCCGCCCTGGAGACGGCGCCTGCCGGCCAAGCAGATGGCGCCGCCGGCCGCGCCCAAGTCGCGGACGAAGAAGACTCCGGTGGCCGCTCCGCCGCCGTCTCCTCAAATTTAGCATGTAAAAAACAACAATGAGTTGTTAAACTTACTGGGAACAAACCGATGCGACGACAAGCTCCTCAATTTTTCACATTTGTAGCTGTTTTCATCTGGTGTGGTGAGTCCTGGTTGTATATTGGAGGCGTACAACTGTACAAGCATTTTGGGGGAGATTTTTTTGCTGCCGGATTGTGTGTTGTTAACCAAACCAATGT
Source organism: Poa pratensis (assembly GCA_947311845.1). Lineage (NCBI taxonomy): Eukaryota > Viridiplantae > Streptophyta > Magnoliopsida > Poales > Poaceae > Poa > Poa pratensis. The sequence goes on from CAMZMU010000042.1 coordinate 68,905,142, forward strand.
GCTATTTGTTTGGAAAGCATTTGGCGTGGCGTGGGATTAGGGGAAAGTGCATGCGTGATTGTTGTAATTAATTGGCATTAAAGCCATGCGTTATTTACCAAAGGAAAGAAAAATTTAACCAAAATAATCGAGGTGGCTGGACGAAAGGGTGGGCAGAATGTGGAATAAAATTGTTCTTTTAGATAGTAGAGATAGAGATAGAGATAGAGACAAAAAAATCGAGGTGGCTAGACGAACGGGTGAGCAGAATGTGGAACAAAATTGTTCTTTTAGATAGTAGAGATAGAGATAGAGATAAATTCACAGCAAAAGTTGGTTCAACATTTTTGAGATGGGCCTTAATCTGGATGGAGAGATTACTTAACAAGAAAACACCAAGAGCAAATAAGGCAAGGCATGATAAGTGATGTTTTGTTTTTATCGATTTGGGATGTTGCTCTACGTTTTTTTTACCACTACGCTGTTGTGTGTTCGCTAGTTGCTTTGTCATTACCCTTTTGAATATGCGAATTTATCGTTTAAATCCAAGTACTGACGCACTAATAAATTGCCCATTTAAATAATTTTCGTCTCGGATTGGGTAGGAGCCACGATGGAACAGTTTTTTTTTCTTCTTTTGAACAGGATAGAACAGATTGGAGTGAGCTATCAGAAGCTCAGAGACCCAGATGCGAGCGAATATGTACCGTACGTTTTTGGTTTAGCCACAAGTCACAAGCGGAAACAGCGCGTCAGCATGTCCCTCTGTTCAACGCTGGCCTGTCGCCGCGCAGAAAGCCTTTGCGTGCTGCTGGATACTTGCTTAAATATTGGCTCGACAGGTTTTTTTTTTGAACAACACCTCTGCGAACGCTGCTTGTCTGAACCCCATCTAGGCTAGCTCGGCTCAGCCACGCGACTTCGACAGTAGCACTGCCACTCTTCCCAAGCAAGAAAGCAATACTACAACCCTGCAGGCTTTTCTGCAGATTCGATAAGTAGAAACAAGAAACCGATACCATTTGGCATGACGGCATGATTCGTATCGCTCGGTAAAGGGCCTTCAATTCTTGACCGGAAATGTTGTACAACCTCCTTGCCTGTTTATAAAGGTCCGCGTATTCTAAAACCTGAACATAATATGAGATACTTAATACAAAAAGTATATCATTGGAACCTTCAAACCTAATGGTATAGCTTTTAAATTATAAATTTTATATTCTATGAAAATTTATTTTGCGGCATAGGTCTAAAAGGCTGAGTAAAGAAGAACAAAGAGTTTTGTTACAACAGTACGTAAAAATACAAAAATGTTGCGCTATAGGACAAAGATAGCTCACGTTGGAGAAAACTGATCTAAACGTAAGGGTTTTAAGTTTGCCATGGAGAGATGCTCTGGCTTCCTCTTGACCAACCTGCTAATAAGTTCACGAGGCACCATACTTTTTTGTGTTTGATGAAGAATTCGTAGTGTTACTCTTGTTATAGGGTACTAGTATTGCATGTTGGGGTGATAACTTTTTTCCAACCGGGGTTCATACTTCGTTCTAACCGGGCTTCATACTATGTAATGTTACAAATGGTGCGTCGATAGCACACCGATAGTAACATTTATCAGTGGCATCATACAAGTTACGAATTCGAACTCGGCTCATCTCTGATGGGTTATTTCCAAATAGGGAAAAATGAGGTTGGCTAAGGTTTCGGTACAAGATCATGCATTCATGTTTATTTAGGCCGCTCTCTTTCCGGGGTCGAATTTGTAAAGCTCTCACGGGTTTAAATGCATGCTTAATTTTTTAACCCTATTAGAACAATGTGTGGTTGTTAAACTATTATTATATGATGCTTATTTCATAACTAGAAGAATTGCAATAAACATAGGCAAAGCGAAAGGAATAGAGATTATAGATGGCAACACAGAAAAAATTGTCCAACATAACGTCAAGTTAATGCTACAACGAGAAAATTGATCAATAAAAGCAATTCTAAGACGTCTTCAAGCTTCAAAAATAATAACATTGAACAACGGAAGGGTGGAACAAAGATGAAACACGGAAATCCATTTCGTGTCATGGGTGCAGATGCACCCATTGGTCAAAAAACAATTTTCAAAATGTCAAAAAATTAGAAATTAAAATTTCGGATCTACTTTAAGACATTGTTTGTAAGAACAAAAAAATTCACGATGAAGAGACATTTTTTGTCAACTATGCAAAAAAGACAAATCCAGATGCTCCAAATTGATTTTCTACGACTTTTTTTGTCTTTTTTTACACAGGTGGCAAAAAAGTTTTTTCTCCACGAAATTTTGTGTGCTAAAACAAAATGTTCTGATGTATATCTGAATTTTTTTCTGAAATTTTTCCACATAAAAAAATGTTTTACAAAATGGGTGCATACCCATGACCTAAATCGTGTCCGATGGAACAAAGCCTTTTACAAAAAAATGTTTTACAAAATGGACGTCAAGACCTTTTTCGATATAGTTGTTTAAGTCATGGCAACTGTTCTTCGATTAGATAGAAAAGATTGTTATGCACAAAATTTCAAGGTAGGAAAAAATTTCCTGACACAACAAAAACTTCGATCGAGCTTAATCTTTTCGTGCTTATGATATTTTTGTGGAAGAACAAAAACCAATTAGAATTGAGTAGGCAACATAGCATATTGGCAAGTAACTAAGATTAATCCTTTTAGAGTCGCAAATATTAGAGGTTACATTCTTCAGCGTGCAAATCACAAAAACTGGATAAATTACGGTATAGGTAATGGTACTACGACAAATCAATGGTAACATCTACTAAGTCGAAACTGGCAGTGATAGTGTGGATGAAATCTGGATGAACACACTTAGGTAGAAAGAACTGGAAAGACTCTGGGGAATTAGGCGGTCCACCGGAGAGGTCAGTGGTCGCTACTTTGAACTTAGTTTCCTGGTTATGGCCGCGGCAGATGTCACCATGGGCGTTGTCGTTGCGAGAGTATTTGAGGCTGACTTCGAAGCGCACATTCCGATGAGGATGTACGCAGATGAAAGAGATCGCGCGGCCAAACGGGTTCCGTACCACGTTCAGCAGGAACAGGTGCTGCTCGCCGCTGGCACGAACAGAGACGGCGTTGAAGCCTTCGCGGAGGTGGACCTTGACGCTCTTCCAGGTATGGGTCTGGGTGGTGCACGGCCACCCGTGCGCGGCGGCCAAGTGGTCCAGAAGAGCCGCCGTGGATCCGGCGAAGCCGCACGAGCCTGCCGGGTAGAAGCACGGCTTGTGAGGGCACGCCCTGAGGTGGTCGTCGTAGTATGCCAGCATGGCGGCACAGCCGTGGGCGGCGTTCGCGCACGGCATCCGGATCGACTCCAGCAGCTTCTCCAGGGCGTTGTTCCGCTGATGGCCGCCGATTACTGGGACACGGCAGACGTGGCACCTCCCCGTCGCCGCCAGCTTGTCGCGGCACAGCATGCATATGGAATGGCCGACGGCACACTGCAGAAAATGGCGTCGGCATGGCTAGCTAGCTAGCTGGAAGATGGTGAATACTGAATACACGCGTGCTGTACCTGGAAGACTGGTGGCCTGAGAGGGAGGTAACAGACGCCGCACTCGAGGGTATCGGAGTCCTCGACCGTCACGTTCGCGAGCGCCTTTCGCATCGCCTGCAGAGCCATCGTACCTGCGGCAGAGTGGAGTGGGGAAGAACGGTAGTGCTGGACCACTCAATTCACCTGCTGAGCGGTCAAGGTGTCAATCATGAACACCTCTCGACCGATCCTGGCAAGCGGTAGGCTACTGGAGTACTGTAGGATCAATGTTTGGACAATCGCTGTTCCACCGTTTAAATATAGCGAGAATTCAAAGGCCCTTGAGGGGCGCGCTGACCTGTGAAACGGATCTTAGTTCCGCAATAATGGTAACTTTTTGTTTCATGGTAAATTTTCTTGACAAGAAGATGCATGGTGTGCTGATCAATCTCTAATACTCTCACTATTATTGCATGCATAGATGCCCAACCGCTTGCATGCATGTGCAGGAACCAAACAGCTGAGAGTGAATGCGAGGGATAAGTTGTGACCGTGGAAGAAGGAACGAAGCCTACGACAATTGAGTGATGGATTGACATCTCCATAACAGCTAAAACTAGGCAGTACTCTAGGACTAGGAAAGATTGGGGTGAAACTTGAATGATACTCTGGTTCAACGATGGTCTGTCGCCGCGCAGAGAAGCATCAATGGACTTTGCCTTGTGTAATACTCCTCCAGTAGCCAAGAGGGGAGAAGCGATGTGACAGTACCGGGGCCGTATCTCAGCTTGTCGGGGACGGCTAGCACACGCACGCCGCCTCCTTGTCTGTCTCTGCCGTACCAGCTTTGCGTGCTCCTTCTGCTGCTGGATAGCATAAATGTTGGATTGACAGGTTGATTGACATCTCTGTGACCGCTGTCAGACACGCGACTTCGGACAGTTCGGTACTGCTGCACTCGAGAAATAGGAGACCGAGACCATTTGGCATAATTAGTACCGGCAGGCATAGTGACTTTTCTTGACCGAAATTGGTGTACTATGGTGTTGTGAAGAATCAAAATATCTATACTACTATTAAAAGAGCAAACATGTTGGGATACTTTAAATCTGTATCGTTCAAATATCTGATCGACGCTCCAGATCGCTCCAATGTTTGACAACTCAACAATATCCGATTTTTCACGTTTTGCCCTCCCACCAAATCACATAATACTACTAAATTGCCACCGTACCTGTTCGTTTTGTTTATTCTTGTCTCCTCGACCGAACGGTCTCCACACGGATGGTGCGTCCTCCCTCACATAATCAATCGCTTCGCCGTCCTGGAAACTGCTCACTTCCACGCGCACTGGTCCGCCCAGGCTGCCGCCGGCCGGGATGGCTGGGCTCGCCGCGCTCCCGTTCCGCTCGCCGGAGGCCGCGGCCCGTTGCCCTCGCCGGCTGACGCGGACAGCTTCCCTCGACGGCGGACGCGGACAGTTCCCCTCTCCGGCGGCCACTCCCAGCTCTCCTGGACAGCGACGACGTCCAATACCCCTCGCCGGCGTCCTCGCAGAGCTTCCCTGATGGCGGACGCGCCGTTCCCCGTTGCCTGGGACCTTCGTTCGGCCCATGACGGAGAAGGCACATTGAGGCGGCCACGCGCGCTTGGCTGAGCTGGAACAGCGACGGCGGACGCGGGCCCATGATGGAGCCGGCACCGCCAAGGTGGCCGCTCACCCTTGAAGAGCAGGCACGGCGGCGGAGCCATACGCCTACGGCAGAGCTGGCACGATGGCGGCCGCGTGCTCACCTAGGAGCAGGCGCCACGCACGCCCATGGCGAGCAGGTACGATGGCTGCGCTTGTGGTCAGAATAAGTGCGAGAGCTGCCAAATGTGAGCGGAGGCGCTGCTATCTTGATTAGGTTGAACGAATAGTTAATCCTCCTCTAGCTGTGAGTTCGTGCATTTTCTCTCTCTGAATTTTTGGAGATGGGAAAGAAGAGGTGTTCTGCCTCCAGTGCAAGTGCTGCATTCATCTGAAAATTTCTGTTGGTATGAAATCCATCACAAGACAGGAGGCAGACGTTGAAAATCAGATCTGTATCAATTCCACGGCACCAGAGGAATCCAGCTTGGTGAATAGGCTGTTCTGCTCTCCGGCCGGCCCTGCATCTGCCCCTGTTTCCTTTCACGACTGTGCGGGTTGCTCTTGATCTCTGTACGGATCTTTTTTTTGTTTTGCGCAGTGTGTCGAAAACCTTAACTGAACATTCAGACCTTGCACCCGCTTTAAGCTCTGCTACATTATTTTGTTTTTCTACTTTAGCTCTGTAATTTTCCATTGCAAAGATATGTACTGTACTCTAGCTTGTGCTTTTTTTATGCATTACTCTTTTGGTTTCACAAATCATTTAGCATGCACTCTTGTTATTATACTTGTGGAGAAGAAGAGGCAGGTCGATCAACCTCCTCAGGCCAAAGAGTTAAGCAGATAGCTGGCTATATTGTCGCCATTCTGATGGTGCACAACTGCACATACAGCGGTGCCAGCTATGGTCTCATTTTGGCCTGCTCTAACTTAATTTAGCTCTTGTTTTTGGCTATTCACTAAGTTAATTGTCTGTTGCGAAATGACTGTTGGCTAACCAACATCAAGAACGATGGTGTCACTTATTTTTTGCTATGGAATCCTGCATCAAGTTTGACGGAGACACACTAGAAAAAATAGAGGCGACATAAACTATCGGCGACCGTTGGTGGCAATGGCTAGCAGCTCTATCACAGTGGCTTGATACGAGCACAAATACACTTATAAGGTTGCAATCAACTGGCTCTGCACTTCAAATCTTTTTGATAAAAAATTGCAATCTTTATTTTTTTATTCTAATACTGAAGTTATATGTGTTATCATTGGTTAATCGTTCATTCTGCTACCAGCTTTGGTTCATCCTCCATTCTGCTACCAGCTTTGGTTCATCCTCCGTTATAATTTTATATTTCCTTCTTAGAAGAATTCAATTATCGGTGGATTATCAGAAAATATTGTGTAAATGTTCTCAGATCTCTTTGTTCTATCAGTTTTTGGCCTATTACTATATATCATCCACAATGTTTGGTTTTATCTCAGCGGGAGGTTATGTTCTTACACTGGCCACAAATACACGGATAATTGTGTTCCCAAGCAGCTAGATATATACATGTACGCATTGATGAGGCACACCCCTTCGCTCGCTGGACTTGGGAAACAACTCCCCAACACGAAGTAGCCACCGCGCTCACTTCCGTTGCCGAGCGTGGAGCGGATTTGTCGACGCGGATGTAGAAGAATGGAGCAAAGGAGCAGGTCATAGCACCACATTGATCTTGATTTACTGTCCTGGTGGGAAGAAAAAACGGGTAGTCAGTTAGTCACATGTATTTTGTTCTTGTCAGTCATGTTTTCCTTTTTCTTTCTCATGTTCCAGGACTTCAGTTTCCTCTATTTGTACTTTTTATCTCACTATATTTTCTTAACCACAACCCACATGTTGTTGTGAGAACATTTGGCGGTGGGAAAACAACCGCAAGAAAGACCAGTCATTTTTAATGGTATCATGATCCAACAACAAAGTCACCCAAATTCTTTAATGTAGCTGTGTACCCGTACAAAAAAGCTTTGTACCGTCAAGAAAAAATCATACAAAAGCAAATTCCTCATGAACTACAAATCTTTAATAAAATTAACACGTAGCAATATTTACTTTACAATTTTCTTTCATTACTGATGGAGAGTTGATCTAAATTTGAAATCTATCGGTTAAATAATTTATGAGACGTGCGTTGCACGTGCACGGTTACTAGTCTAAAATAAAAAATAAAAATAATCAAAATACCGACGTTTTGTTCTATGTTTATTTCCGGGGAACGTTTTTTTAAACAGATGTTAATACAAGAGTAACACTCTTTCTATAACATTTATTATTCAAATTTATTTTCTTATTAAAACATATTAGCAAACTTATATACACGATATCACCATCCTAAGGTGTTCTCAACCCAATAAAGGTACTGACAATTTGACCACAATTTTGAGCTGCACTAACCATAAAACAAGCAACAGTGAAGCCTCCTTTATCATTGGCATTTCATATTTAAACAAATCATGGCCATAAAGTGGAGACCTCAATGTATAACAGAAATTAGAGGCTTACGCTTTTGATAAAATGGGAACATAGAGAGAGCTCTTATATCATCCTCACTAATAATAATCGTAAGCATTTAAGCACACTCAAAGGTATAACTATCACTATAATCATCACAAATAGACTTCATCCGAGGATAAATTAAGGATGTCTATATCACTAGTATCATTATAATCCTCCGATAAACTTGTCACCATTGTTACACATGGAGGACACCATCGAGAAGAACATGATCATTGTCTAAAAGACTATCATTTAATAAATCAACACAATAGAGTCATCCTCATCAATAACTTTATTAATATCCTTTTAACCATTTATCCTAAGAATCTCCGTAGAAAGTGCTGACATCAAAAGATTCATCAAATGGTGTTTCATCATCATAAATAAGCATTACTATCATATATAAGAGCATTTCAGCCCCAAATCCGGCTCGCGTCCGGACGCGTCCGCGGACAGTGACCGGACAGCCCCCAAAATTGGTGTCATACAACCATAACCCCCAAATAATCCCCCCAAAACCATATTGACATGCAACGTAGATCAAATGATGGATCATAGTTCAAAGATCATACGAATAAACATAGTTCAAACATCCACGGACATAGTTTAACATATAAATTAATCGGACACAGTTCATCGGACACACCGGAGCGGAGGCACGCTCTCACAGATCATGGAGAACCCGGCCGTCCTCCGCTGCGGCACGTTCTCTTTGGCGACGGCGACGTGCCCGGCTTGACGTTCCAGGTCCCGTGCGTGAGCGGCGCTGGCTTCACGATCAGCTTCCACCGCTATGGCGACCGCTCTCACGATGGCTTCCTCTTGTTGTTGGCGTGCTTGAGCGGCGGCCTCTACACGTTCCGTGTTTCACGTTCCCTTTACCGAGCACGGCGTGACTGTCGAGCCTGGCTCTCCACTCGGTGGATCATGTCTCTCCTCTCCTCATCCGGCGTGTAGTCCACCATCGGGATATCCTTCAGTACTTCCCAACAATGGCCGAACTTCCACTCCGTCGTCTCCGGCCTCCCCCCAAGTGCGTTGTACAGTAGGATGGCATCCTCCATCTATGAAAATGAAATAGGTACTCCATTAATCGTAGCTGATGGATCCGGCATTGAAGAAAATTTAACAATAAAAACTTACAGAACCCATTTGAGCAAAGCATCCGGCGAACTTGTTGACTTCCGCCACTATGTATTGCCATCTATGGCGGAGGGAAGCCTCGTTGTGGATAATTTCCGAGTTTGCATTGAAAACTTGACTGATCCGGCCCCAAAACGAAGAACGGTGGTGGATTCCGGTCTGAGAATCCTCCGGGGTGGACAACCACGCATTGCTGATGCATGTAAAATGCATACATGAACTTTGCATTATATTACTTATATTCCAATCATTTTTGCATCATATAAGGGTTATATCATTGTTTCATATTGATTTTGGGGATATTTGATAGTTTCCCTATTTTTCGGGAATTAACCCTGCACTTGCAGAAAACCCTATTTTCTATATTTTTATGTTTCAGGGACCCAAACGACGTCCAAATGACCTAATATTTCACGGGCGTCAGTTTTTGCAAGGAACGAAGCGTAGGAGCAAAGGAAGTGAACAAACGGAGACCGAGGGCCAAAAGAGGTGGGCCCACGCGGCCAGATTCCTTGGCCGCGTGGGACCCCTATCCTGGGCCTCGAGCCTCCGATGCCGTCGATCTTCTTTCCCGTGCCTCCGTCTTGACCTAAAAACGACTATAAAAATAGTCCCCCGACGGCTTTCGGAAGGGAGCGCCGCCGAAACACAGAAACCACGAAACAGAGACCTGGAGTTGCAGATTGGAGGGGGAAAACTGGCGGGGCGCTGCCGGAGTGGTCTCCATCTTCTCCAACGACTTCTCCACCGTCTCCATGATGAAGAGGGAGTAGTCCACCCCTGGACTATGGGTTTGTGGAATTAACTTATGTATCTCTCCTCTCTTTGAGCTTCACTAATTAGCACCGTATGAGCTGCTGAACATGATTACGGTCATCTATGTAATACCTTTGTGGTGGATCTTTTTATGAGTTAATATATGTTGAGATTGCAATAGTTTTGTTTCAGTTATGAAAGTAGATGCATATTATGTACCCCGTTCTTGTTTACTTGTTCTGATCAAACTTGTGTATGAGAGCGTGTGAGGGGGAATGTGCATTAGATGGAGTAACGGGGGGTGGCTAGTGCGGTGAAAGTGACAGAAGTTCCGCGATCCACTTGGGTACTTTACCTTACTTTGTTGCCTCACTAGGGATAAAGAAAAATACCTTGCTACCGGAGATGTGGGTGTGACCTTGCCACTACTCCATGACTAGATCTAGCAAGTTCTTATTTTAACTTCATGTCATAGAACTTAATGCTATACTCTGATTTATCTTAATACTAGGATGGATCGATTTAATTCCCATCTTAGTGGAGTATAAGAGAGATTAATAAACAAAAGATCTCTATGTTAGGACGTGATGCCCATATAATTAGTAACTTGTCATGAAACCTTTTTGTTGCAATCTAATATGTCAATTCTAGTGTTCCATTATCTACCACTTTATTAAAGAGAGAGTGCATTTGTAAACCATGAACCCCGGTCCATTTTTAATCATAAGAAACACCTTTCCAACAACTTTTAAGCATTTTCCATTTTCTGCCATTTAAAAATCCGAAAATACAAAAACATTTTACATCTTGCATTCACAATACAAAACCCAAAAATATCATCCATCATTGTTTCCACCATCCTTGCATATTTATATATCATCATTGCATATTTATTTATTGTTTTGCATTCATTATCTTTTCATATCATACTCACACCTTGTGCTTGACAACCACTTGGTGAGGTTGAGGGCACAAAACAATTTACTTTGTTTTGTAGGTTTTCAAGAGAAGGATAAGAAGATAAATCTTTCACTACTGGTTCCCCGAGAGTTCGATATTAAACCCTCGAGTCATCCCTCGTGGGGAAAACAGTCTTTCCTATACTATACACTCTGCACTTGGAGTCTCAACCTAACCCATATTCTTTTGACGCAGGTAACTACGTCATCGGGTATCAAGACTTTTCTGGCGCCGTTGCCGGGGAATCATTGCTGTAAAGATTTATCCAACTAGTTTCAAGCCACGCACCACACTTTCTGGTTCCGTTGCCTAAGGACTAGTAGAAGTATCTCACAACAAAGTCAACTTCATCACCAACTTGTGCAAACACCTAAGCTTGGGGAGGTTGCACCTACGTGAGCATCATCTTATCCATCTTTACCTTCAAATCATTTTATTTTGTTTTTTATTGTCTTGCATATTTTCGGTTTGCATATTTTATTTTCAGTTTTGCATTTTGTGTTGCATTTGTTATTTCGGTTTGCATTGTTTAGTATCATTTTATTTTCAGTTTTGCATAAAAAATTAAAAACACATAAAAACTTGAAAAAAAGAACTAAGTTGTGTGATTACACAAACACTCCAAATGATCAATTTATTGCTAGGCCCATTGCCACACCTGAGATAAAAGCTGATAGTTATGAAGTAAGTCCTAGTTTGTTGAACTTGATAACTAGGGAACAATTTGGCGGTAGTGCTATGGAGGATGCCTCTATGCATCTTCATGATTTTGTTGAAATATGTGACATGCAAAATTTAAAAATGTGGAAAGTGATATTCTAAAACTGAAGTTATTTCCTTTCTCACTTAGAGGAAAAGCTAAAGAGTGGTTGCATTCATTACCTACTGGTAGCATTAATTCTTGGGATGATCTAAAAGAAGCTTTCATTAAGAAATATTATCCCCTGTTAAAATTTTGCAAAATAGAAACAATATTCTTTCTTTTAGGCAAAATGAAAATGAACATGTTGCCATGGCTTGGGATAGGATAAAACTTATGCTTAGAACTTGTCCATCACATGGGGTTAACGAATGGACCATATTACACTCTTTTTACAATGGTCTAAATTACATGTCTAGAAATATTCTTGATTCGCTGCTGGAGGGGCTTTTATGGGAAAAACTATAGTAGAAGCTAAGAACATATTGGAAAGTATTTTGCAAAACTATAGTCAATGGCATACTGATAGAGCACCTAATCCATCTAAGAAAGTAAACTCCATAGAAGAAACAAATGATTTGTCATCTAAAATGGACACTATTCTTGCTTTCATTAATAAACAAAATATTGAAAATGTCCCTTTGCAAGAACTAGTTGGTAATAATCCTGAAAATGTTGATGTTAACTTCATTAGGAACTATGGTAATAATGGGTATGGTAACAACAATTATAATTCCTATAATAAACCCCATATGTTCCCAACAACCGTCCTTTATTCCATATCCTAATGCTAGTGATAATAATTGGAAGCCTATGCCACCACGTAATGATAATTTTGAGGCTAATAAAATTCTTATGGAACAAGTTGCTAGTCATAATACCATGATACAAGAGTTGAATAAGTCTGTTGCTTCTATTAGTTCTGATATTAAAGGCTTACAACTCCAACTGCAGGACTAGACAAAGCCTTGTCAAAACTAGCTGATAACCAAGCCACTTTATTGAGTATGTCTGCAGGGAAACCACAAGCACCACCTGTGGTTGGAATGAATTCTATTAATATTGCTGAAAATGTTCCTCTTACTTTGGAGGAAACTCTTAATGAATTATTGAACTATCCTGAATATTTGTTGCCATTTATGTCTCAACTTGTTGGTTTAAAAGAAGAAGTTAACGAAACTGAATATGATGAATCTCTTCTGTTAATTGAGTTAGAAAGAAAAGTTGAGGAAGTTAAAATGCTTAGTGAAGTCAAGGAACCATTACTTGACTTAGAGAATTGTAGCTTGCATGAATTAATATCTATCTTACAAAAATTTGCAAGTGATCCTTCCATTAATGTTAACCAAGCAGGTTTTGGTTCTTATATTGCTAATCATGTTTTAAAAGAAAAGATTGCTAGGTACAACCAAGAAGCTATGATACCACCTAAGCTTGGGGATATATGGATTCCCAAAGTACTAGTAACCATTGGAAAAGAGACACACCATGCTATATTAGATCTAGGATCTAGTGTCTCTGTTTTATCTAAAGAATTATATGAAGTTCTTGAATTAAAGAATCTTGAAAAATGCTCTATTGAACTTGCACTTGCTGATGATTCCATTAAACATGCTTTAGGAAAAGTAAGTGATGTTATGGTAGAGTTGCATATGACATTTGTACCTGTTGATTTTCTAATCATGGATATGGGGAATAAAACCTCTAGTCCAATTATTCTTGGAAGACCTTTTCTTCGTACCACAGGTGCTATCATTGATTCAAAAGAAGGGAATGTGAAGTTTCAGTTTCCACACAAGAAGTGCATGGAACACTTCCCAAGGAAGAGGGACACATCAAAGTTCAAGCTCCCTCATGAGCTTCGTCCACAATAAATATCAAGTAAGAAGCCTAGCTATATGGCTATAAAGAAAGCGCTTTACGGGAGGCAACCCGGTTGTTTTTATTTTTGATTTTCTTTGTGTCCTCTTGCTGTAACAAGAGACTTAGTTTTTAGTTTTGTTTCTGGAATTTTTAATAAAGTGCCAAGTTTTACCTATTTTGGTTTGAAAAAGTTGCTTTTGCATTCGGAGATTTTATTCCTGCACGAATCTGTGCACGGTATGATTTTTAATTCTATTCTGTAACTCCGAATGAGCTGAATTTGAACTGTAGTTGCAACTTTTCATCCTCTATAAGCATGAATTTTTCAGATTTTTCGACATATTTAAGTAGGGTAGAAAAATACGTTTTGCTGCTGCTGTTTTTCTGGACAGATTCTGTCCCATTTTGTTTGATGCATTCTTTGAACTTTTAACTTGAATCTTTTTGATCCAATTGAGTTTATAAGTAGGCATACAACATTATACACTTTCTGGACATTCATATGAATTTTTGTTTAAGGATTTTATGCAGCAAGCAATTCATTTGTCTATCACTACTAATGTCACCCCACAGAAAAGAAATGGGAGAAACGGTGTTTTGAAGTTTTTTCACAGGGATTAGAGGAGATGCACCAAGAGCTATCCAAGGATGGTGAAGACCATAAGCTTGGGGATGTGAAGACAACCCCACTGGACCAACACACTCTCGGTTTGCACACGTCTAACTTCTGTTTTTCGATCAATGCACTTTATCGCATAAACTTGGAGCGTCTTTTATTTTTGTTATTTCGGTTTGATTTTTTTTTTTGAGACCACCACTATCATTTATATATGAGAGAGCTACTGGAAATTTGGGTTGAATTAAGTTGGATGCTATTAAAAAGATTGGGAAAGGGATGTTTGAGTTGATTCAAAAAGATACATATAGTTGCATGATTCATGTGCTTTTAATGAGTATTAATTTGCAAGTGTTTTATCAAGAGCTATCTTTTATTCATGTTTTGATGCTGAATGTTACTTTACTTTGTTTAACATGGATTGGTTAGTTCTATGGACACTTATGCATGCATTTAGACGGTCAACTTTCTCCCTCTTGCTAGCCCAAAAATTCCAACAAGTAAAAACTTGTTTTCCAACACCTTCAACCAAAGTTTTTCCAGTGAGTCCACCATATCTACCTATTAGCTTTATGCTATTCCGAGTATGTTTATCATGTTATATTGTATTATCTATACTTCTGAATTAAAATGCTTATGTTATTGATTGTTATGGGAAAAGTTGGTTAAAAGCTCTCACGAACTTGATGCACACTTTACTTTTATTGCACTTAATAAACATGACCATTGTGATTAAAATTATGAAGTTGTGAGCTTGACAAGAGTCTTGGTTGGGAGTTAGCTCATATGTGCTGTCACATGGCAAGCTTTCAACGTGCTCTTTATATTTAGTTGATATCATGTACTTTTGTTTATGGATGCTTATCATGGTGCCAAATAAATGCGGAAACTTAGTAAGTTTGAGTTTGTATAAATGGCTAGAGAGACGCCTGGGCCGCTAATCTAAGCCATGCATCATTCATGGTGGAAATTTACACTAGTGAACCTTCAGTGATGCCACAATAAAAAGCTATACCAATAGTAAATAAAAAGTGTGAGATTGTTCATTGTTGTTTGTCTTGTCATTTTGACATGGGCTTGTTCCATGTCCTGAGCAAGAGGTACCCCAGTTGACGCTCTTGATGACGCTATTATATTACTTACAATGACTTAACTTGAACTTGCTTTGTGCCCAAGTTGAGTAACACCGTGGTGTAGGTACTCGTATTCACGGGGCATGAGCATTCAACCCATACTTTGTCAAGCACACTACTCATATTTGCTTTCACTTTAAACTTTAACCATTCAAGATGCTATGATAGGGGTAATGAGAGCTTGACACCAATGAATACCACATTGCAAACATTAACTTAAGTAGAAGCATTTGGAAGTTAGATGAAACTTATTCATGTTTTACCTCTACTATTTATATATCTTTCCAAAGTGTCCACCTTTTATATTCAGATTTCATAAGAATACTCTATGACCATTATAGGATGTTTTTACTTTTCATTATGCATACATTTGGTCCATAGTACTTTCTTCTATGTTACACTTTGTGAATTATCATTGAACATCCTTACATTGAATATTTGATATCACTTCATAATCTATCTTGTATATTGCTATTCCTTTGAAGAATGAATCATTTGACTCTATGTAGCAATAGTAATCATCTTTGATATCCATTGATAGTATTAAAAGCAAAGTCCATGTTAGTTTTATCACCTTCATACTCGAGGACGAGTATAGGTTAAGCTTGGGGATGTTGATGCATGTAAAATGCATACATGAACTTTGCATTATATTACTTATATTTCAATCATATTTGCATCATATAAGGGTTATATCATTGTTTTATATTGATTTTGGGAATATTTCATAGTTTCCCTATTTTTCTGGAATTAACCCTGCACTGGCAGAAAACCCTATTTTCTATATTTTGATGTTTCAGGGACCCAAACGACGTCCAAATGACCTAATATTTACGGCATCAGTTTTTGGAAGGAACGAAGCGTGGAGCGAAGGAAGCGAACAAACGGAGACCCGAGGGCCAAAGAGTGGGCCCACGCGGCCAGATTCCTTGGCCACGTGGGACCCCCATCTGGGCCTCGAGCTCCGTTGCCGTCGATCTTTTCCCGAGCCTCCGTCTTGACCTAAAAACGACTATAAAAATAGTCCCCGACGCTTCGGAAGGAGCGCCGCCGAAACACAGAAACCACGAAACAGAGACCTGGAGTTGCAGATTGGAGGGGGAAAACTCCGGCGGGGCGCTGCCGGGTGGTCTCCATCTTCTCCAACGACTTCTCCACCGTCTCCATGATGAAGAGGGAGTAGTCCACCCTGGACTATGGGTTTGTGGAAGTAACTTATGTATCTCTCCTCTCTTTGAGCTTCACTAATTAGTACCGTATGAGCTGCTGAACATGATTACGGTCATCTATGTAATACCTTTGTTAATATATGTTTGAGATTGCAATAGTTTTGTTTCAGTTATGAAAGTAGATGCATATTATGTACCCCGTTCTTGTTTACTTGTTTGATCAAATGTGTATGAGAGCGTGTGAGGGGGAACGTGTGCATTAGATGGAGTAACGGGGGGTGGCTAGTGCGGTGAAAGTGAGAGAAGTTCCGCGATCCACTTGGGTTTTACCTTACTTTGTTGCCTCACTAGGGATAAAGAAAAATACCTTGCTACCGGAGATGTGGGTGTGACCATTGCCACTACTCCATGACTAGATCTAGCATGTTCTTATTTTAACTTCATGTCATGAACTTAATGCTATACTCTGATTTATCTTAATACTAGGATGCTGATTTAGTTCCATCTTGGTGGAGTATAAGAGAGATTAATAAACAAAAGATCTCTATGTTAGGACGTGATGCCCATATAATTAGTAACTTGTCATGAAACCTTTTTGTTGCAATCTCATATGTCAATTCTAGTGTTCCATTATCTACCACTTTATTAAAGAGAGAGTGCATTTGTGAAACCATGAACCCCGGTCCATTTTTAATCATAAGAAACACCTTTCCAACAACTTTTAACATTTTCCATTTTCTGCCATTTAAAAATCCGAAAATACAAAAAACTTTTACATCTTGCATTCACAATACAAAACCCAAAAATATCATCCATCATTGTTTCCACCATCCTTGCATATTTATCATCATTGCATATTTATTTATTGTTTTGCATTCATTATCTTTTTCATATCATCTCACACCTTGTGCTTGACAACCACTTGGTGAGGTTGAGGGCACAAAACAATTTACTTTGTTTTGTAGGTTTTCAAGAGAAGGATAAGAAGATAAATCTTTCACTACTGGTTCCCCGAGAGTTCGATATTAAACCCTCGAGTCATCCCTCGTGGGGAAAACAGTCTTTCCTATACTATACACGCTACACTTGGAGTCTCAACCTAACCTATATTCTTTTGACGCAGGTAAATACGTCATCGGGTATCAATTGCACAACATCTTATCATCGCCGACGGAGTACGCCGGACCTCTAGGAACGGTCTACGGAGTACACCGAACATCAAATTTCTAAATTACGCATCGGACATCGGCTCTTAAAATGTACATTGGGGTAAGGAGGCGCGAACCTGCGGAAGCGCCGCCACTGGTTCGTTGGACGCGGCGGCGGCGGTGGCGGCGGAACTGCCCGTAGCGCCGTTGCAAAAAGCCGCCGTCACCGAAGACGGCGCCGTAGCATCCGGCCCAGGGCAGCTCCCAATCTCCTCCTCCTCCTCCGCGAATGCATGCCAGTACAGCTCAGCCGTCGATTCGCTGCCAGAGCCGGCCATTGTCGAAGCTGCGGACGGAGGAGAGTCGGAGTGGAAAGGGGATCGGAGGAGAGTGAGAGATAGGGTTCCGACTGGGGTGGGGAATTTGTGGATATATGTGGGGTCGTGTTGGGCCGCGTCCGACGTGGCGGCCTGTCCGGGCGAGTCCGGACCTCCCCAAACCCTCCCCACATATGGGCTGGGTTTGGGGTGTGCCGGACCGCCCGGACGTTTGGGGTGGCTTTGAGGGCCTCCTTTGGGTGGTGGTTTTTAGCCCAAACCCTGTCCGGGCTGTCCGCCCGGACGTTTGGGGTGGGTTTGGGGCCTCCGGTTGGAGATGCTCTAAAAGAAGGAACAATCCATGACATTCGAGAGATACCATTGTTGGAAGGTGAGGACGGGTAGCTATTCCATTCTTTCTAATCTGTTATCCACCATCACTTTCCAAACATATTTCCTTGGCAACACGATCTTCTTCAATCAAAGCATTAGTACCAAGATAGATATCACAATAATCATCAGTAGTTTATAGATATCGTAATAAGAAATTAAAGGTAAGCATGGTTGGAACAATAACAAAAGTTTAATTGTATTTTATTATTTATATGTAACTAAGTTAGCATCTAAGATAAAAGTGCCAAAAGAATATAAGCTTAGCACTAAATCCGTCGATAATGTCGTCAGATAAATGCTAGATAACTACCAGGTGTAATAGATAGTTGTAGCATGATTGAATGGGTATTGAGTGTCAAGCCAGAAGCCAGAAGGAGCTGAATAAACTATATATTCTCCATTACCAAGTTATAGTTGTTTATGCATTTACTTAAATAGTATGAGTTAACAAATGTTCTTTCTACTTATAATTGGGTAGACAAGAGATAATTAAGAAGAAAAACTTGGTGATCAGGCAAAACCTAACCACCACATTATTTATATACTAAACATAAAGTATATTGTTTCCTTCTAGGGTGGTACAAACAACTCTAGCGGTTGACCACAAGGCCACATCCCTTAGCAACCAAGATAATTATTAAGGCACAAGTGTTAAGCTGCTGCCTTAAACTTCAAATCACTCCAATTTTCTCCGGTTCATCCACCTAAGATTCAAGCTATGCTACAATTCAAACTTTTTGTAAGTAGGGCAACCCTTATGTGATTTCCTACACGTTCACTCAAACTTTAATGCAAAAGAAGGAGATAGAAAGTTAAATACAAGCACACAGCTAATCAACCAAGAACAATGGCAAAACCTAGGCTGAACTCGTAAGAATCAAATCTTGTTACTTACCTGTTTTAAGATTCTATCGAAAACATTTTATGTCCAACCTATATTCTAATTTTATTTTAATTCTACAACATACGCGATAATTAATTATGAATTCAAGAAAATAGCGAATCCAAAATTAATTTAGTTAATCAACCAGTTGGATATTTTTGGGACATTGGTAAATTTTTTTAAAAAATTAACGGGTCATCGAATGGACTTCCAAAATCGGAGAGACTGGAAACCAAACGGGTCCAACAAAATATATGGCGACCAAAAGTGAGTCTGGTGGCCAGAAAGAGCTACCCGAGGCACATGGCACGTTAAATGGGCTAGCCTGTCTAATTTAACGTGGTAAAAAAAGTTTTAGCCAAGAAAAAAGACATTCTACCATGAAAATCCTATGTGATAAAACTCACCTTTTCTTCTAGTGAAATTATGACATTTACTCATGTTGTTGGAAGGATTTTCCTAAAAGAGGAAAATGACTTTAAAAAGCATTCAAAGTAGGGAAAGAAATAGAAATTTGTAAATGCTTTCTTTTGCATAGGTGAATGATGCAGAAAATAATCTAGCTGCGGAAATGCGTGGTCCACTCCGCTAGTTCTCATGGTGTAATGACGTAGTATACAATAACACTTTTATGATGATAATAAAAACTTGCGGCGATGTGATCTCTAGTCAAATTGTTGGGACCGTGGAACACCATTTTTTCGACAATAATGTGTTCTCATTGTTGTCTACATCCTCTTTATTTAACACTGCCCATTGTTAGAAAAACATAATCATCACACAACACATGTGATAGTTTTAGAGGCTAGACTAAAGACTTCTTTGTGTGTGTGTTTGCTTTCCATGCATGGTAATGAGTTTTACTCTGAATTTCACATTTAAAAAACATAGCAACTATAACACTAAATATAAGTTTGGAAATAAACTACCTCCGCTGCCGGCTCTTCGTGTGGTGGCGAGGATGGAGGCGACTGGATCTCATGTAAGCTTGTGGTGACGATTTGTTGAAGGCGTTGATTTTGAAGATTTAGGGAAAGTTTGCAGAGCTTCGACATCTCTAGAGTGTATCAACGACGACGAAGGTGCGTCGTCGTTACCCATGATCGAAGGGGCTACTGCGGGTTTGGGTACTTGTTACCAAGGTTTTGCACCGGTAGATAAAAATTCCAGAGTGTGGTCAGGATTTCCGGTTACCGTAAAATTCCGACAGATTAGCGGACGAATTTGAAATCTGAAATTCATAAATACAAATTTTTTGATTCCCAGTGTAACCATTTATCAAAAGTTATCGTCAAAACTCAAATATTTGGGATTTTCGTCTGGTATGACCATTTCTGAGGGCGTTCGGGATACGGTAACCGGATTTTCCCGACCGGTAACCAACACCATTAGTTGTTACACGCAAACATTTTCTTCCTCGGTTCCAGACAGCAAGGGCAGGCACTGTGCTTAGAGGTCTGGAGGGACAGTGCAGAAGGATCTGATTGTGTTTCTTATCTTGGTTTTAAGGTTCCTTTTGTACTTCGTGAGTAATTGCAATCTTTTATGGGGTTCTCGTTGTAAATATATGCCCACCACTGAATCATTGAAGCTTCTGGGTCCTTCACTCCTTTGGACTTCCCCTGTTAAAAGAAGGGAGCTGTTTTTTTTTTTTAATTTTCCATATACCATTAACCACATTGCTCAGCAACATCGCTGGCAACCAGTGCAGAAACAAAGACAGGTGCACTGCCCTCCTAGCCACTACATTCAGTTTCAGCACGCAGGCCATACTGGGCTAGGGAGTGTGCAACTGAATTACAGCTCCGTGGAGCAAATTGAAACTCAAAAGTCTCAAACGAACTAATACAATTACTTCTGATTTCCTGAAGGAGCACACCAATGGGTGATAAATCATGGCTATGTGTCTTCAGGGCTGTGACCAAAGTATTGCAGTCAGACTCAAAAATGACGCGGTGCAAACCCAACGCACTCGCTCCTTCCGTTGCCGCGACGCAAGCTTCAGCTTCAGCTTGCAAAGCATCCTTCAAATACTTCAGTTTTCCTGCTGCAGCGGCGATATACTCGCCAGCTGATCGGACGACAAAACCCCAAGCTCCATCTGCTGTTTCCTTTCGGAAAGTTGCATCAACATTGACCTTAACATGGTTGTGAGCTGGCTTCGTCCATCTTTCCCGTCTACATGCTGGAACAGAACTGACATTTTTGTTTGTCTTGCCCGTACTAGCATCAGACTGGAAATCAACCAAATACCTTTGGATACTATGGCAGACCTCCTCTGCCGACTTCTCTTTCTCGCCTGCATTTGTTTTGTTACGTGTTGTCCACCATTCCCATAGCAGCACGAGAGTTGGGGTGCTTTGTTCAGTCGGTAAAGACTGAATTAATTCGAACATGGCCATGGGGTTGCTCGCGGACAGCAACTTTATGCGCACTTCTTCCAGCAGCATCATTCTCCACACTTTCTTTACCTTTTTACATTTCAGGAATAAATGGCCTCCGTCTTCATCCAGACGGTAACACATTGGGCATCTAGTATCTAGCTCAATCCGCTTGCGCGAGATGTTCATCCTCGTAGGCAGGCTATTGTGGCACAATCTCCAGAGAAAAATTCGAACTTTTGCCGGCAGCTTGAAATTCCAAATCTGTTTCCAAAAAGGATCTGAGCCTATAGGTGATACTGATGGGCTCGCGTCACAGTTCCGTTGCACATCTCGCAGACTGATGCCAAGCCGGTAAGCAGATTTTACTGAAAAAATGCCCTTCTTGTCGTAGTGCCAAGCAACCCAATCTTCAGTATCAGCTCTGATCGGAATCTTCAAAATTTCATTGGCATCGTTTGGATAAAAAACAAACCTGACCAGTTGTTCATCCCATCGTCCAGTTTCTTGATCTAACAGTTCAGATACCTTCATTGGCTCGTCAAGACCATTAGCTGTTCTCGGTCTTCGTGTAGTACCTTCCGGCAACCATGGATCACTCCACACATCAACAGACTCACCTGAGCCAATTCGCCATACAATGCCTTCCTTCAACAACTCCATCCCCTTCAAAATACTCCTCCAGGTGTAAGAAATTCCTGGTTTTGCTTTTGCTTCCAAAATTGAAGTATTTGGGAAATACATAGCTTTCAACACTTCACAACATAAAGAGTCGGGGTTCTGGAGTAACCGCCAACTCTGTCTTGCAAGCATCGCCATGTTAAAAAAGTGCAGATCCCTAAATCCCATCCCTCCCTTATCCTTTGGCCGAGTCATATTCTCCCAGCTAATCCAGTGACATTTATGTGTGCCATCTTGTTGACTCCACCAATATCGACATATCATCGAGCTGATTTCCTCACACAGGGCCTTTGTGAGATCGAAGCAAGACATGGCGTATGTAGGGATGGCTTGCGCGACAGCTTTGATCATAATCTCCTTGCCTGCCTTCGAAAGAAGCCTTTCTTGCCATCCCTGAATCTTCTGCCAGATCCTCTCCTTCAGATATTCAAATTCCTTTTTTTCGATGCTCCCATGTGTACTGGCAGCCCAAGGTACCTCTCATTATAAGATTCTCTCGGAATACCCAGAGCCGCGAGAACCTATTGTTTAGCTCTTTGTGTTGTTCCTTTACTGAACATCGCTGCCGACTTCTCCTTATTAATCATCTGCCCAGATTGTTCCTCATATAAGGATAGGATTTGTTGGAGTTTCTGTGCGTTGCTCACATTCGCCTTCATAACAATAAGAGAGTCATCAGCAAAGAACAAATGGTTGATCTTAGGTGCCGATGGACATAGTTGAATCCCCTGCAAAGACCCCTGTTCCTCGGCATGACGGAGCATCACTGATAATCCCTCGGCACACATGATAAACAAGTACGGGGATAAAGGGTCCCCCTGTCTCAAACCTCGCTCAGGTGCAAATTCATCTTGTAAATTCTTGTTCACCTTTACCCTGTATGTTACAGACTGCACACATCTCATGACTATCTCGACCCATCTAGTCGCAAAACCCATCTTCAACATTATCTTTTCCAGAAAAGCCCATTCAACCCTATCGTAGGCTTTGCTCATGTCCAATTTCACCGCAACCAGTCCATCTCGGCCACCTTTTCTTCTTCTCATCATATGAGTTATCTCATATGCCAGGAGTACATTGTCAGTGATCATACGCCCAGGGACAAAAGCTGATTGGGTCGGTGAGATGATTTGAGGGAGAAACACTTTCAATCGATTAACTAACACTCTGGAGATGAGCTTGTATAGGACATTGCACAAGCTTATTGGTCTGAATTCCGTAACACGCTCTGAGCTGTTACGCGGTCAGGGGTTTTTATCACTCGCTTCTTATTTGCTCCCTCACTCCTTCTCTCCCCACCCCCTTTTTCCCCCCTCTGCTGTCCGTGGAGCAACTTCTTCTGCTACGCTCGTAAGTGGTTCAGCTCTTCCAGATTTCTCATTTCTCTTAATAGTCTGTGGATGCAGAACGACCTAGAGGTCATCTGTTTTTACTTTCTGCAATGTAGATCCTTGGTTCTTACGGGACACGCTTTAGATTTAGCGTTAGATCTTTCTTCTAACAATATTTTATTGCCGTTGTTTCTTGTAACCCGTTGTTCATCTTCAGCGCACGGCTGGTTTCTTGAAACTCTAGCAGGGAATCCGGGCTGACCTTATTTCCAGTACTCCGCGAACATGTCGCTCCTTCTTACATGTTCATAGATTCAGCAATATTTCTTCGTTTCTTTGTTTAACCGTTCAGTTCACTATATTTCACTCTTCCTAGATCTTGCTTATACTAGTACATTTTTGTGACGAAACTTTTGAGTTTTGAGCACTCTTTCCTCCCCCTCTTTCCTCCCCCCCCTTCTTTTTTTCTTTCATGCCTGCAGGCCGCGGGGGTAGCAGGGGGGCATGGCAACGTCAAAGACGCCAATCGAGAACGTGACGGTGGCGGACTCCGGCATATTAGAGCATCTCCAACAGCATTTGCAAATTGGATTTGTAAAAAGAGGTGATAGCAAGAGGAGAGAGAGGGTTTACAAAGCCTGCACAGTTTTTGCTTTTACAGCCTTTGTATAACTGGATTTGTAAATCATGTGTGTATCTCAATGACATGTGGGGTCGTTTTGTCAGCCATCAAATTCTTTTGCATCTTCTTCCTCCCATGGAGGTTTGACCGGCGACGAAGCGAGCACGTGTGGAGGCAGGCGGCGCCGGAGACGAGGCTGAGGTGGGGCGGCGCCGGAGACGAGGCGGAGCGGGGCCGGCGACGAGGAGGGGCGGCATCACTATCGTCCTCCGATGCGCGCGAAGGCGGGGAGGCATGGGCAAGGCGACGATGGCCGGCGGTCGCCGGGGTCACGAGGGGGCACGGGAGGGGAAGGAAATGACGGCGTCCGGCTGCCCGCACCGGCGACGCGGCTTCTCGCACCAGCGACGACGTCCGGCGGGCCGAATCAGTCGGCGGCGACGCGGCCATGGCGACGCTCGATTCGGCGGCGTTGTGCGTCGCGCGGCCGGGAGACGGTGGGGAGGGGCCGTGGGTAGGCTCGGGGACCTCCTGGGAGTGGCCGCCGGGGGCGAAGGGTGGCCGGGGCGGCGGCGGTGCGGTGGCCGGCGGCGGCGCCTCGGTGGTGAATTTTCCCTCGCACGGTAGTTGGGCTCTCCCGCGTTGGCTTTTCGGATATACAAAGTCTCACTTGGCTTTGCAAATATGCAAAGGGAGGGTGCCAATTTAGCAAGCTTTGTAAATTTTTTGGGGAGGGGACCACTTATACAAATGCTGCTGGAGCACCGTTTTTGGCTCAGATTTGTATATTTCCAGTTTTTACAAATCCTGACCAAATATGCAAAGGCTGCTGGAGATGCTCTTAGACTGCGGGATATGCAAATCTCAGCTGATGCCGCCAATTTTCGAGGTACACACGCAAATTTCCTCGGCGCAGCTATTCCCCTGTTTTATTTCCGTGCTAATTTATGTTCGACGCTACCACCTTGCCAATTACAGTGTGGAGTGGGACACTTAGTGTGCTCAGAGTGCAGCGAGAAGATGGCAGCAGCGGAGGCATGCCATGTGTGCCGCCGCGCCCTTTCCGGTGGCTACAAGCGGTGCTACGGCGCGGAGAAAATTGTGGAGTGCCTCAAGGTGCGGTGCTCCAATAAGGCCTACGGCTGCTCCTACATGCCGGTATGCTTCAACGAGAGCGCGCACCTCCAGTCTTGCAAGTACCGGCCGTTTCACTGCCCCGCAGAGGACTGCATCTTCGTCATTGGCAACCTGGCGGCGATTGTGGACCACTTCGTCAGCGTGCACGGATGGCCGTCAACCGACGTGCTGTACGATGGCACCGCGAACTTGACACTCGTGGATGGCTTCAACGTAGTCATGATCGATCCTCCTAGAAAAACTCGGGGCAATTTGACGGCTCGCCCGTCTCAGCCGGTCCTGCTAAAGATGACTCGGGAGTCGTATGGCTGCGTCGTCAGTCCCATCCACATACGTCCTCGAACTCAAGATGCCAAGAAATGGCTGTTGAGGCTCCGGTACGATACTCTTCGCGGCACCGATTATCTGGAATATCTATTCGACGTGCCGTCCACTGATCTCTCCTCCTCCGGTGGGCTGTTTCCTCTCGAGGACCGCGTCCAGTTTGTCGTGCTACAATCCGTTCGTCCGCCTGATTTGGATACTATGAAGGTAGGATTCACATGTTATTACCGTTGATAATCTCTAGTCCTAAGTGAGCTGACAGAGCCAAGGGCTAATCGGAGATGTTATTTTGGTTTAGTTTGGACTACTCTCAAATGGTTGCAGGGCTGGCTTAGGCATTTTGCTAGGGAGGAGAACTGTTACTAAGTATGCTGCAGCTCTTGATCTAGGCAAGACTAGTTATTTATTTATTTTGTTAACCTCAGCCATGAACTGTCGCTAAGCTTAATCTGCTACTAGTACTCTGTGTGTGGGGTACCCTGCCATATGTGTTGCATGGCTCCTTTTGTAATATGTTGGTCTGTGCAGCTATATCAGGTTTAGATGCCATGGAATACACTGGATCTGTTCCTTTAATTCCACTTGTTCCACTTTTCTTCGTGTTTTTTTCGATCTATGCTATATGTGTATTTCTTCGATCTGTGCCTTTTCTGGGTGTTTCTTTGATCTATAGCTTCTACAGCTGTGGTTGGTTCCAGCCTTCCAGGTTCAAGTTCTCAGAACAGTCGTCGGATGCATATGTATCAATGCATAGAAGTGTTAAAACCTCTAGGATCAACTAGGTTAGATCTAATCGGTAGCAATGTCTATTCATGAATCTGTCTAAGCATTTGAGAGAGAGAACATAGAGCGATGAGAGGGAAAAGGTGTACCTCCACCTTGGCTCGATGAGCCTAACGAGTTGTCCATGGTGGAGGACGGCGGTGATGGCAGAGAGTGGGCGAGGCGGTGGTGGCGGAGCTTCCCATCACTACTGCGCCGACCTAGATCGGTAGGTGTGTCGGTGGGGTATACGTCTCGCGACGAACTTTGTGTTGCGTGCCGCCCAGCCTCCACCTCTTTATATAGCGCAGGTGACAGGGGCCCGTCAACCATAGTGGATTGGGCGCCCCCGATCAGGACACGGATCAAAGGCCCTGGTGGGCTGTTGGGCCCACACGGGCACCGGCGGAGCTACATGTTACCAGCCGGGTGCACAGGCACCCGGGTAGGTTTTGTTTTTACCTTGTAATTAGCTAGAAAATCACAACGTGCACCCCTGTAATCAATGGTTAGTGCACCCTGGTGAGCTAAATCACTACATAACACATGGTAGTGCACCCTGATTGAATTTGCTCTAGCTCCGCCACTGCACACGGGAGGAGCAACCTAACTAGAAGCACATCCCCTGTTCAGCCTGAGTCTATGGCGATTGTTGTTTTCACGGTATTCAGTTTCTGGATTGCAAATTACCTCCAGGATCGCAAGCTACTCCCATGACAGGATTGCAAATTACCTCCAGGATTGCAAATTACCCTGCCATGTGTGTCGCATGACTCCTTTTGTCATTCCGGGTAAGTTCATTGACCAACGGTGCGTTTCCCTCTAGTCGTACTTCTTGTAGCACCAAAGTTGCATTTTTTTTAGATAAAAAGGGAGGCTATCCTCGGTTCCATTGAAAATGAAACCACCGATCCAGATTCAGTGCAGCTTACAAGCAGGAAAAATAAAACTACAGCTAGTACTAGTAGCTAGGCAGAACCGAAATTCTCTAAAAGGTTATTCTGACTCTTATTACATCTCTTTTTCCAGGAAAGCCTAAATTGTTTTTCCAGAGACAACACGCTGTGGCTCAACTGAAGAAGCTACTCCAGGGCAGTGCGGCGTTTAAGGATCTCCAGGAGCTTCGACCTGGTGTCTTGGTTGGCGGGAGCTTCCATCAGCAGCAATGGCTTCCCCCAGCATGCTTGTGGCAAAGTTGCATTCTTTATTTCTGTTTTGTACATGGTAGATTTTTTTTTGAAGTTTTCATTTTCAACTAGGAATAACAGAGTGTAATTCGTGTCTTCGAAACTTTATGGAAGCCTGCCCAGATGGAAAAGAGAAACAAGAAAGACCAGGCCCATTCACTGACGGACGGCATGGGCTGGCCCAACAGCACACCAGCCTAACGGTTACTAAAGATTATAAGCCAACACGTTCGCCTCGTGCACCTCGCCCTCGCCTTCCAGCCGCAGCTCCGCCGTCCGACGGCCTCCTCCTCTAAACCCTAAAATGCCAACGCCGTCCGCCATGATTCCCTGACCGCCCTGCCCCAGCCGGCGGCGATTCTTCCACCGGACTTTTCCCTCCGATCCGCATCTGCAGTTCCCATCCTCCAAACGCAGAAGGTAGTTTTTTGTTTATTTATCACCCTGTCCTTCCTCTCCGTCCTACCATTGATTCAGTTATTTGCTTGGTGCCTATCATAGAGGATTGGAATCTGTACTTACTCTTCCGAATTCCCATGATGCTTTGTTGATTAATTTTTTCAGGCTACTACGAAAATTATTCAGTTCAAACAGTGGGTGGCGAAGCATGCCAGCCAGTTTTGTTGATTAATTTTCTAGATCAGCTTTAAGGTGTGTTCATGTTTAACATGATAATTATTTGTGCTGAATGTTTCTGTGGTAGAGAAGATGAACATGTTTCTAATTAAGTTTACTTAAGGTAATTGTAAAAGTAAAAATAAATCTTTAGGCTATGGGTATTGGTTTGATAACAATCTGGCATGAGGTGCTCTCATGGATCTGTTGAACTTCAAGGCACCATCCCATTCTTTCCACTCCACGTCGAGAAAAGGCACCTCTTCGGTAATCATGCTCACGGCATGGTGGATTTGGAAGGAGCAAAATGCGGTCTTCTTCGACAACGTGGAGCCCAGCATTGCCATCTTGCTTCTCACTATTAAGTCTGAGGTCAGGCAGTGGCCGTTGGTAGGGGTGGTCTGGTTGGCGGCGCCACCTCTGGCGGTGCTTAGTGAGTAGGGCGTTGTGTTGTACATGTGGTCATGTGGAGTGTTATCCCTCTTTGGACTTGTACATAAATTTTTCTTTCTATCAATGCATCGAATCACAAGGGTTTCGCAGTTTCACAATCATTAGTTTGGGTTCACAATTTCTTGCCTTCTTTGTTAGGATGTACCAACGATAATCTGTTTTGGTGTTCACAAAAAAATTCTCGCGCAGAATTGATTAGTGGAGGGTGGTTAATCTGGGCCATAGGCTCATGACCATGCAAAAGTGTGGATACATAAAATTTAATTAAGCTTCGTTAATGTGTGTTGTTGCAGTTGTCATAGATCTGGATGCTTCATATTATGTCTACGTTAATATGAAACTGCATTGACTTGATACCCATATATAAATATAGTTAGATAAATCAATCAGTGACCTAAGCTTCTAATAAAAAAATAAGTTGTTGCGTCTTCAGTACAAATTGAGTCAATACAATTTCATAGTTCTTAGCATTGATTTTCTTTAGGGTGCATGAAAGCTGAATATAATTTGATGGTTCTGTTACCTAAATGTCTACGTAGCATTAAGGCTTTACAGGTATATTACATCTTATGTAGAAAATAGGCAAGAGCAGTTTTGCATAGTTTTTGATATTTATTTTCTTCTTTATATGACATTGATGAATGCAGTTTGGTTATTCGGTATTTATTTTATAGAATAATGCAATTCCTTACTTTCAATGCGAACTTGGAGGTATATTGGATTATAATAACAACCCTTCTGTATTTTCTTTTTAGTTTTTATTAAGAGGTTCTTTTCTGTAGAAGAACCGTTTGGAATATGCACGATATCTCCTGAATATACAGTTGCTCAAGGTACATCTTTAATGTTTAGAAAAACATTATATGTTTAAGTTAATGCCGAATCTACTCACATTTGAATATTTCTGTTTGATATGAAGATTTTTTTTTGTTAGATGTGTAGTATTTGTTGAATCTTGATAAACAAAATCTAGGATGTAGAATATAAACTTAAAAAAATCTCTCTTGCTAGATAAGATTGCAGTTTAATAAGTACTTTATAAATCATTAAAACAAGTCTATGATATAACGGTAGAGTAGATTCGTAAAGCACGTCTATGATTGATACACCCTCATTATTTTTCGAGTATGATTTGTATGGTTCTCTGTCAGACACACAAGGCTGTTGTTGTACATTATTTATCTTCTTTTCTTAGAACATTTAACTTGCTTTGTATATATACACCATGCATGTACAAACTCAATACATTTTAACGTCGCCTTGATGGTCAAGGTTAAGTGTGAAAAATTATAGTGAAGACTTAATAACTGTACGGAACACTTAAGCTACAATTGGTCTAAGCGTTGCCTCACCGCTTGCTTAGAGCTTAGCGTTAACGTTGTTTCAGTGCGCAAGTAATGAGCCCATGGGAGTGCAGCCATCTTCAATGTTTATCCATAATATGGGGCAAACATCAATTTATTCATAAGAACGCATGAACTCAGATTAAACTTCTTGATGCCAAATCAGCAAACAAGAATTGAAATTGTCTGAAAAGCAATGTTCTTTTGATCTATTCTAGCTACTGAGACAATGACCTAATCGACTTTTTTTTTGTACTGAATAATGTATTAGCCTTACTCTAATACCTGAATGGTTGAACGTAGGAAATATTACACTACATCTTTTTCTAACATTACAAGAAAGCTAGCTCAAACTCTGGTGTTGGTAGACCTGTTTCGCAAAGGGGTATACAACTTGTCTCATTGTAAATAATTTAGTACATCCTGCTGATAAACTCATTTTTCAATCTTTTCCTATAGCTAACAGGTAGAATGGCTGTTGCCTGCCACTTCAACCAACGGTTATTTCAACCGTTGCTTCTTACACAATAGGCAATGTTTCCATCCAATGTTAGGATCTTCGCTTTTTTTTTTTTCTTATGATGCATTCATAAATCATAGATCAGCAGTCTGTTACAGTTTTGTTTTACAAGCTAACTTAAAAGACAAAGGTTGACCATTTTGACATTTTGTGCACTCCGACACAATTAATGATACCGATCAAGCTAGCCTAAAAGCATCTCTAGCAGAACCCGCAAAAGGCGAACCCGCAAAACACTTTTGCAGTTCGCGCAACTCGCGTTTTTTGGCTCGAAACGCCGCGCGGCGGAGCAGAACCGCAATGTATTCTGTTTTGCGGTTCTGCTTTGCGGGTTCTGCTCCGCCGCGCGGCGTTCAGAAACTGCATATGCAAAACTGCAAGGTAGGCATGAATGTCGTTGTATGTCAAATAACTTACAAATTCGACATTAAATATAGCAAATTAAGTAGTTCCTTGAATATAAAAGACGGCCATTAACCAGTTTTCCACCCATGTGACCAAAAAAATGCTTCCAAAACACCCTCCGCGGCATCAAAAGCCCCTAGACCGTGCTAGCATCACCACCTCCACCATTGCCGGCACCTTCACCTCCACCACCAACACCTCCACCTCCGCCGAGACCTCCAACACCGCTAGCTTTTAGCATCGCTTGTTTCCTTCGCTGCAATATCTCCTTCCTCGCGATGTCATGCCACTCCAAGGTGACTTCATCCATTTCACTTCGGTTCATCATCATGATCTTGTTATCTTCGGCCAAGAGCTTGGCCAAGGACTTGTTCTCCTCCGCAGAGGCTCTTTTGGCCTCAATCTCGGTCTTCCGTTTCCCTTCTTCACGAAGCACGTCCCACTTTTCTTTCTTCTCTTGAGCTTTCTTCTCGGCCAATTGGTGTTTTTCCTCCAATGTCTTGGCCACCATGGTCTCATTGGATTTCACCATTTCATCAAGCTTCTCTCTCAGGCTTGTTGCCTCAAGTTGCTTTGCGACTCTTTCCTTGGCTTTCTTGTTGCCTTCGGGCTTGTTCTTGTTCCTCCCGCCTTGTTCATCATCCGAGTCATCCTCAACACGAACTTCACCTTTTTTTGGCTCTTGATCCCTCAACTTCCACTTCTCACTATGTTGGAGAAGTTTCCAACAATGATCAAGGACAAACGGCTTGTTCTTCGATGCGGGCATGTCCAAATACCTTTCTCTCGCAATGCGGTCCTACAATGATGAACAAATGGTGAACAATGGTGACCAAGTAGTGAGAACACTTGGTGAACAATGGAGAACAAACTCACCCAATCACCCTCCACGGTACCACTCGGAGGAGCATTCATCACTTGTTGCAAGCATCCACTCCATCGACCAACGGAAGTTTTGATAGTTTCCCAACGGCCTTATAGTGATCTATAGGTCCGGGGCACCCTTCGATCATTGCGTGGAATGAGTTGGAAGAACTTGTCCTCCACCCTTTGCCAATACCGGTCTTTGGTTTGATCAACGCCGGCCGTTGCATCGAGAGAAATACTCTCCCAAGCACCGATCAAGTTTTGGTCCTCCAAGATGGTGTAGTTCGAACCTCTCCGGCTCAGGCCTGCCCCGTCCACTTCCTCGACCTCGTTGTCGTCTTCGCCCGTGCCACCATCGACGCCACCGTCGAACTCATTGTAGTTGTAGTTGCCGAGCGGAGGGTCGTCGATGTCAACCGACCCAAGCATGTCCATGAAAGCTCGCGTGCTGCAGCATGGACGAATTCAGGTCGCCGGGGATGGGTGTGAAATTTGAGCTCAATTTTCAGTTGGAGAATTTCATACCTTTCGGTCCCGTCGCCGGGGACGGGCGCGGTGGATGCAGCAGCGGCGCGGGGGATGGACGCGGTGGATGCAGAAGCGGCGGCGGCGCCGGGGACGGCCGCATTGGCCTTCGCGGCGGCGCTGGCCCTGATTTTCCTCCCCGCCTGCAAGACTTGGGCCGCGCCGGCGGTGCCCAATCTTCTCCGCTTCGGCGCCACCGACGGAGCAGCGGTGGCCATGGCGGCGGCGCCGAGCTCTCCGCGGCCCGCTGGATCTAACGATGGGGCCTCCCCGACGCGGACGGTCACCAGGGACGGGTCGGTGGCGCTCATGGCCGGTCCGGGGCAGCGCGCGGTGGCCGGAGTGGGGGAAGAGAAAGAGGTCGCGGCGGCGGGGACGGGGGCGCTGAAGGTTCCCTCGCGCCAACGACACAATAGGATGAGGTTCCGGCTGCGGGTCGGGGGGAGAAAACCTAGCTTTCTCGGTTCCGAGGCGGAGATTCTCGGGGCCCTGCAAAAACTTTTGCGGGTTGGGCAAATTTGCGGATTCTGTTCGCCGGCTTTTTGCGGTTTTCAATCCGCACCGGGCGGTTATTATGCGGTTTTGCCCCTTTTGCGGGTTCTGCTAGAGATGCTCTAATGGAGTATATATGTAATAGAGTACTAGATAAAACCTAGGGTGGAACTATCACATGTATTGCTCACTAGTAAATTCTCATGCAGAGAATCCTATGGCCACCCCACAGGGGCCAAGTATGGCAGTATCAGAGGCACCACAGACGACAGTCAGCAGGAAGAGGGCACCCTTCAATAACATGACGCTGGATGAAGGTATGCACTGGCGGAGACAGGGGGACCAGCAGGGGCCCTGGCCCCCCCCCCCCTAATCACATGGATTTGTTCCTTAAAAATTATGAACAGTAATTTTTAAGAAATTTTTGCTTAAACCGGTCCCCCCTAACTTTGAAAATTGAGCATTTCTGCCTCCGCCCCTGAAGGTATGCTTGACTGCGGTGTTTGCTGCTTTCCTCTCAAGCCACCAATTTTCCAGGTATATATGTGTCTCGTCGATAGTAACCAAGCATGTAGGTCTCTTCCTTGCGTGGTTAACTTTTTGATAGGACTAAGGCATGCTAATTGCAGTGTGCCGTGGGCCACGTGTTGTGTTCATCGCGCCGGGATAAGCTGGCCGCTGCCCGGAGGTGCCATGTGTGCCGCACCGCCATTACCGATGGCTACCACCGCTGCGAAGCCTGGGAGCTGCTGGTGGAGTCTGTCAGCGTGCCTTGCCCCAACGCAATCTATGGCTGCGCCGCCAGGCTGCACTACTATGACCGACAAGCCCACCTCGGGACCTGCCCGCAAGCTCCGTGCCACTGCCCTGCAGAGGCATGTGGCTTCATTGGACCGACAGCTGAACTCATTCAGCACGTCGTCGGCACACACAAGTGGCCATGCATCACCGGGGTTCAGAACAGCGAGATTCGTGTCATCCACCTCCATGTCGGCTTCAATTTCCTGGCTGTCGTCCATGATGATAGAGAGTACCTGTTCCTGTTGAGGGTGGAGCGCGTACGGTTTGGCTTTGGCTGTGGGGTCTCTTGCTTCTGCTTACATCCTCAAGCCGCCGCCGATGTCTCCTCGCCGGCCCTATCAAAGAATGTGAGCGGCATGCTCCAGCTCTTTGACTTGCCCGACATTTTCAAGGGTGCCGACAATCTGTCCCATCTCGAGGGCTATACTTTCAAAGTAGCATGCAGTGATGTCTCCGATGGGAAGCCCAACCTCCGTGACTGCTACAAGTTCATCGTGCCCGATGGTGTTCTACCAGAACCCGGGGCCGCTACTCTCAAAGTGAATGTATCTTTTACAATCCGGTAGATCAACTGCCTATCTTCCTTAGTTTGCTTTACAAGTATAGATACTTGATGAACCTTGGGGAGGATCTATTCGCTGCTGGCATGCAAGTACTGTTTTCGGACCTGGAGTTAGTTTTGCCTGAATATTTTTCACCTGCCATCTAGTCATATACTCCCTCTGTGCATGAATACTTAATGTATCTATTATTTGTATCGTTGTGAAATGGTACAAAACGAAACTGTGGAGACTCGTCACTCTTAAGGTTAAGATATATCAATGGCTTAGATTTATATAACCATCCATATCATCTACCTAGTGGGCTGCTTGATCTCTTGCAATTCCGAAATGACAGCGGACTATACGGTCATCAAATTATCTCATTTGTAGATTCATGAGCATCCACGACGTGTACTAGTTTTTTTTTTTGGCTGTCAACATCGGGAGCTTTATTGATCAATAAAGAAACCGGTTGCAATCAGCCAGGAGGCTGCTTACAAGAAACGGCGTACAATCACGGACCGAGCAGTCCAAACATGAGAGGTTGCAGGGAAGCTTAGCACAATGATCCGTGAACTTATAATAGCATCTATCTTCACATGCTTCACCCAAAAATAAATGAAGCTAGTCGAAATCTCCCCAAACATCGTCTATGATAGGCGCCACGATAGATATTGGGTTGCGTCGCGAGATCCAAAGGTCAACGACCTCCACGCACTCCACTTCTAGTATCACATGTGAATAACTCCGCAGCTGAACGAAGATAGCTCCGTCCCGCATCGGAAGGGTCTCAACAATCAGTGGATCCGTCACACCAACAAAAGGCTTGCACCAGGCACCAAGAAGGTGAGGCCA
The DNA here is from genome assembly GCA_947311845.1 of Poa pratensis. NCBI lineage: Eukaryota > Viridiplantae > Streptophyta > Magnoliopsida > Poales > Poaceae > Poa > Poa pratensis. The sequence continues at coordinate 68,939,734 of CAMZMU010000042.1, forward strand.
GATCGAGCAACACCACCAGCATGGTACTGATATCTCACGGGGTATTTCCAGCAAAAAGCGGTATTCTCTCAACTTTTTAATTATATGCTGAGGTGCAAAACTCTCCTGATGTGTGTCCAGTCCATATGAAGTGCATAATAGTTGTTACTCTTCTCCTCATTTTTTCCTTGCACAGGGCCCTGACATGTCAGGGCCGGCTCTGGGCTCAATAACACATTTGTTGTCAACGTGTCTTCTAAATTTTAAGCATGACCACTTGACCAGATTGAGAAAAAAACAAGTCAGACCAGACCCAATCACACTCGGAGGTGACTGACGGACTGGCAAGCCCAATTTATTTGCTCGAAATGGAGAATAGCGCCATGGGCTGGCCCAACAGCACACCAGCCTAACGGTAACCAAAGATTATAAGCAAACACGTTCTCCTCGTGCACTTCGCCCTCGCCTTCCAGCCGCAGTTCCGCCGTTCGACGGCCTCCTCCTCTAAACCCTAAAATGCCAACGCCGTCCGCCATGATTCCCTGACCGCCCTGTCCCATCCGCGGACCACGGTCGGCGATTCTTCCTCTGGACGTTTCTCTCCGATCCGTATCTGCAGTTCTGATCCTCCAAGCGCGAAAGGTACAATTTTTATTTGGTTATCCCCCTGTTCTTCCTCTCCGTCCAACCATTGATTCCAGTTACTCGCTTGGTGCATGTCATAGGGGATTTATCGTGTGCTTACTCGTCCTAATTCCCATGGTGACGAAGCATGCCATTTTTGTTGAGTTATTTTCTGGACCAGCTTTAGGCTCAGTTCGTGTTTAACATGATTAGTACTTTGTGCTGAATGTTTCTATGGGAGAGCAGGTGAACATGTTCCTAATTGATCTTTACGTAAGGTAGTTCTAGAAGTAAAAGTAAATCTTTGGGCTATCGCGAGCGTCCGCCTTGTCGACGGGGATGGACGACTCCCGGTCCCTCACGCGCTGCACGGCGCCCGACGGCCGCCTCCGCACCTTCGAGCTCTACAGCCTCACCTGCCATGGCGGGGTGGCGGTTCCCTTTGCGGACTTCGTCTGGGGCAGCAGCGCCGCGTCGCGTCGCGTGTGAAGTTCTTTGGGTGGCTTCTCTCCCTCGGCCGCATTCAGAATCGCGACATGCTCGTCCGCAAGACCATCCTCGCTGAGGATCATGGAGGCTTCCCGCTGTGCCAAGCCCCTCTGGAGACTGGGAGTCACCTCATCTTTGCGTGCCCCTTCGCTGGGCGGTTTTGGGACTCCATTGGTGTCCCCCTTGGACGCCGGTGGGCACGTCTGTGAGCTGCACGCGTTCCTGGCTTCCCCAACGTGCCGCAGTTGCTGCCGCGAGGACGCTGTCTTATGGCGCCACCGTCTCCCTCCTGCAGATGCCTGGCTCGAACTCTTTGCTGTTAGAGCGAGATAGGGCGCCAAGTTTTTGTGCTCCTCCCTCCACTCTCCCACTGTAATACTTCACTTTGGCTTTGAGGCCCCGATATCAATACAAAATTCAGGTGGGGATTAACTCCCCCTAGTGAAAATTCAAAAAACAAATGTTTAGGCTATGGGTATTGGTTTGATAACAATTTGGAATGAGTTGCTCTCATGGATCTGATCGACTTCAAGGCTACTGGTTGATGAGGAGGACTTCGCAGAATGGTTACACCATCCCATTCTTTCTACTCCACCTCGAGAAAAGGCACCTCTTCAGTGATCATCCTCACGGCATGGTGGATTTCGAAGGAGCGAAATTTGTTCGTCTCGACAACGTGGAGCCTAAAATTGCCAGCTTGCTTGTCACTTCAAGGCTGAGGTCAGGCAGTGGCCGTTGGTAGGGGTGGTCGAGTAGGCGGCGCACCTCCGGCGGTGCTTAGTGAGTAGGACGTTGTGTTGTACATGTGGAGGGTTATCCTTCTTTGGACTTGTACATAAATTTTTCTTCTATCAATGCATCGAATCACAAGGGTTTTGCATCTTCTTAATCATTAGTTTGGGTTGGCAAATACTTGCCTTCTTTGTTCGGTTGTATCAACGAGATTCTCTTGGTGTTCACAAAAGAAAATTCTCGCGCAGAATTGATTAATATAGGGTGGTTAATCTGTGCTACAGGCTCATGACTATGCAAAAGTGTGGATACATTAAATTTATTTAAGCTTCGTTAGTGTCTGCTGCAGTTGCCATAGATCTGGATGCTTCATATTATATCTAGGGTTCATGTGAAAATAAAGCAATGCGGGAATATAAATAGGTCCGGAGATGCATTCATTGGTTTGGATTAATCATCAGTTTAATTTTTATTGGTATTGTTTCTAATTGCTTGTGATGTGCTATTTGGTTTCCCCTTTCATACTGCATATTCATCACTCGTTCCCGCACCCTCGTTATTTTTCAAATATGATTTGTATGATTCTCTGTCACACACACAAGCTGTTGTTGTTCATTATTTATCTTCTTTTCTGAGAATATTTAACTTTCTTTGTATGCGCCTAGCGTGTATCGGTGTATGCTTATTTTGCTTTACGATATGACACTTGCAACAAAATCATTACCTTTTAACGGCACCTTGATGGTCAAGGTTAAGTGTGATTTTTTTGTGAAGACTTAATATCCATATATAAATATAGTTAGACAAATCAATCAGTGACCTAAGCTAGCTTCTAGTAAAAAAATAAGTTGTTGCTTCTTCAGTACAAAACGAGTCAATACAATTTCATAGTTCTTGGCACTGATATCTTTCGAGCGCATGAAAGCTGAATATAATTTGCTTGTTCTGTTACCTAAATGTCTACATACCATTTAGGATTTATAGGTATATTACATCTTTTGTACACAATAGGCAAGAGAAGTTCCACAGTTCTTGATCTTATTTACTTCTTAATATGACACAGATGAATGCGGTTTGATTATTCTGTACCTTTTTTATATATTAATGCAATTCTTTACTTTCAGTACGAATTTGAAGCTATATTGGATTATACTAATAACTTTTTTGTATCTTATTTATACTTTTTATTAACAGGTTATATTTTGTTTAGGTTAATGCCGAATCTACGCAAATTTGAATATTGCTGTATGATATGAAGATATTTTTTGTGAGATGTGTAGTATTCATCATAGTATCCATTTGTTTGATGTTTCCATGTTTTCAGTATATGTTCTTATTAGCTTGATGATTTAGAGCTGCAACTGCAATGCTGCGTATATTCGTTTCTGCATTATACCAGAATTTTATTTGCAGTTTTATGTTAATTGTCGCATATGCATAGCAACCTTCCGATCTGTTAGATAAACATTATCCATCTATTTTCTATATCCATAAAATTAGCTCAAACATCAATTTATTCCTATGAACGCATGAACTCAGATTAAACTTTTTGATGCCAAATAAGCAAACAAAAATATTATTGTCGGAAAACCAATGTTCTTTTGTTCTGTGCTACTGGGACAATGACCTGATCGACTGCTTATTACTTTGTACTTTTTTTTAGGACAAATTACTTTGTACTGAACAATGTATTAGCTTTACTCTAGTACCAGAATGGTTGAATCTAGGAATATTACACTACATCTTTTTTTAACATTACAAGAAAGCTAGCACAAACTTTGTGTTCGTAGACCTGTTTCACAAAAGGGTATACAACTTATCTCATTGTTAATAATTTAGCACATCTTGCTGATAATCTCATTTTTCATTCCTTTCCTATAGCAAGCAGGTAGGGCTGTTGCCTGCCCCTTCAACCAAAATAATTTCAACCGTTACTCTTTACACAATAAGCAAAGTTTCCATCCAATGTTAGGATCTTCACATTTTTGTTGTGAATGCATCCATAAAGCAGTGTGATACAGTTTTGTGTTATAAGCTAACTCAAAAAACTAAGGTTGACCATTTTGTGCGCACTCGGCACAATTAATGATACCGATTAAGCTAGCCTAATGGAATATGTAATACGTGATAACCTGGGGTGGGACTATCACATGTATTACTCTACTCACTAGTAAATTTTTATGCAGAGAATCCTATGGCCAACCCACAGGGGCCAAGTATGGCAGTATCAGAGGCACCAGAGACATCAGTTAGCAGGAAGAGGATGCGCTTGACGTTACCCTTCAAGAGTACAGTGCTAGCGAACTCGATGCTGGATGAAAATATTCTTGATTGCGGTGTTTGCTGCTTCCCTCTTAAACCACCGATCTTCCAGGTATATATGTGTTTCGTCGATTGTAACCAAGCATGTACGTCTTCCATGCGTGGTTAGCTTGTTGATACGATTATTCTGAACTAATTCTATCTTGATGTTGGCATGTTAATTGCAGTGTGCCGTGGGCCACGTGGTGTGTTCATCGTGCCGGGACAAGCTGGCCGCTGAGGGGAGGTGCCATGTGTGCCGGACCTTCATTACCGGTGGCTACCGCCGGTGCCATGACTTAGAGCACCTGGTGGATACCATCTACGGATCATGCCCCAATGCAATCTATGGCTGCGTTACCAGGGTTCGCTACTATGACTTATGTGCCCACCTCCAGGGCTGCTCGCATATTCCCGGCTTTCGCTGCCCTGGAGAGGCATGTGGCTTCGTTGGACCCACAGAGGCACTCCTTCACCACCTCGTCGGCACACACAAGTGGCCATGCATCACCGGGGTTCAGAACATTGAGGTTCGTGTCACCGAGAGTTATTTACACTGGTGGTCACACAACTCGACAGCTATGTGCACTTAAGTCACACAACTGGATAACTGAATTTTTTGGTCACACAACTCGTCATCTGGTGCACTTAAGTCACTGACCCCATCTGTCAGGCCGTTTTCCGTTGAAGTTGATGCTGACTGGACACGTAATTTTGCAAAAAAAACCCTGTATTTTTGTACATTTGCAAAAACCCCCCTGTATTTTTTTCAAAAAAACCCCTGAATTTTTGAAATGTCCAAAAATACAGGGGTTTTTTTGCAAATGTACAAAAATACAGGGGGTTTTTGCAAGATTACGTGTCCAGTCAGCATCAACTTCAACGGAAAACGGCCTGACAGGTGGGGTCAGTGACTTAAGTGCACCAGATGACGAGTTGTGTGACCAAAAAATTCAGTTATCCAGTTGTGTGACTTAAGTGCACATAGCTGTCGAGTTGTGTGACCACCAGTGCAAATAACTCTGTCACCGACCTCCATTACGGCTTCAATTTCATGGCTGTCGTCCATGAGGACAAAGACTACCTATTCCTGTTGAGGGTGGTGCGCCTACGCGGTAGCCGGGCGATCTCTTGCTTGTGCTTACATCCTCAAGCCGCCGCCGATGACTCCTCGCCGTGGCCATCAAAGAATGTAAGCTGCAAGCTCCAGCTCTTCTACTTTCCCGACAAGTACAAGCATTCCGGCAGCATACTGTCCCTTCTCCAGGATCGTAATTTAAAAGTAGCATGCACTAAACTCTCCAATGGGATGCCGAAGCTCCGTGACTGCCACCAGACCATCGTGGACGATTATATGCCAGTAGAAACCGCGGCTACTCTCAAAGTCAGTGTATCTTTTACCATCCGGCCGTGAGATCGGCTACCCATCTGCCTTTGTTAGCTTTATCAATTTTTGTTGAAACTTGATGAACAGCCTTGGCGAGGATTTATTCTCTCCTGGCAAATAGTGTTGTTTTTGGATCTGGAGTTTGTTTTTCCTGAATAGTTTCCACCTATCATCTAGTCATATATACTTATAAGAAATTAATCAATTTGCTTTCTCATTTTTCTATTTATCTTTGTTGCACATCTTCTCCACCGCCAAATCTTAAGTACAAGGTGTCATATTTCTCCCTATTTGTCCATTCATTGGATTCTTTGCCACCATTTATTGCACCCCATAAAATAACTCAACTCTCGTATTTTGTAGTTCGGGACTACATGTAGCACTTTATTTTGAACATTCGAAGCACAAATTTTGAAGTTTTAGAAAATCTGACAATATGTACATGTAGCCACGGATATATCTTACAAGTGTGCCAACTATTAATCCGAAATACGCTGTATTCTAGGCTACGCAAAAAAAGATTAAATTGTAAATCTGGTGTGTGAGTACACCCTCCAAATCTTGTCAAAATTATCTTTTTTTTAAGTAACCTGAAACGCAAAACAATTTGGATTGTAAGTTTGCACAGTTCAAGGATATCTTATTCGCAACATACAGAATTATTTTTAGTATTTTTTGAAATTTAAATATTGTTTTAAAAAGTTTAATATAAAGGGCTTCAAGTAGCCTGAGCAACAAATGCCTTTTTCGCTCAATTGTCTTGCTACTTTGTATCAAGCATGCTTGGGCTAGAAAAATAGCATCAAAGTCTAAACATTCAAGCATCTGGAGTTGGAGTAAATTTACATCCATGATAACAAAAGATCTGCATTTAAAAATCAACGAATAAACATAGGCATTGCTGATTAATTATCCTCTCGCATTGCCATGGCAAAATATTATCTCCACGTTATAATAACATAGAAACACCATCACCGAAGATCTAAGAATCAAAACACTTCATAGGCACTCAACAAATTGAATACTTCATTTGTGCTTGTAGCTTTAACCCAAAGCAATAGTGAGGACAAGAGGATATTAGGGCCACACCTACGAGGGTAAAATTTAGTGCCCAACGCAGCGACGCAATCGGTCGGCTGTACCTTTTGTTGTCCGCGCGGATCCATGGGTTTGCGCCCGTTATTCACACACAGACGAAAGTGGTGTCCTCTCCAGTCCAGCCACAAGTGACACACATGGCAGTATCTCCCCCTCCCCCATTTTACCCTATCTCCTCTTGCCATCCCCGCCGCACCACTGCATCCATCCTTTTTGTCACCCTGCTAAAACATTGAACATTAACATCGGTGAGAGGTAATGACTGATTGTCTCATGGACAACATGATTGTACAAGATGAGCGCGATGACATAATTTATGACCAAGGTTGAAAGTTTCAGGATGATTTGGTTGAGCCCTAGGGTGGAGCAGCAATGTTGAACAATTACTCCAATTTCATCATAAAATGCGTGACTGGACAACTCATTTCCGACGTAAAATGATTTGGTTGATCATATGTGCACTCACGTAAAAAACCAGTTGTATTTTCTCATTTTGTTCCAATTTATTTGCTACAAATTATAATTTGGTTGTACACTATGCAACTTTAATTGTTTGATTTCGTGCAATATTTAATTTGCCACAATCAAGATTGTATAGAATGACCAAAATGATATAAAAAATACTGGACTAGGGGACCCAAATGGGGCGTCCAATTGGGTGCACTGACCAGTAAAGACCATACGGAGGGCGGACGCATGTCCACCTAAACGACAAAAATATTGGACATATTTTATATCGGTTTGGTCGACCTGTTGGAGTTGCCCTAGCTAATCTCACCGAGTACATATTTTTAAACAGAAATGATCCCACGTAATATTTCAAGCAACTGGCAGTTCCAACAAGTACAACATCAGAAGTTTCTTACATGAACAATTCAAATGGAAATCTGTAAAAGTCAAACCTTCGGTAGCCAATATCCGTAACTCCACCGCGTATCAATTTACCGGAGCAAAAGCATGTCATTTCCTCAACGGCCAGCTCAGAGACAATGTAAAACAAAGGTATGCTCCAAGTATCTGAATATTTACAAATTGTTATTTGCCAATGATCAACATCAGAATCAACAACAAGACATTTTCGAAGGCGGTTTTTAGAGTACCTTTTACTGGTCATCAACTATGACCAGTATAGTTTAATCGGACGGCTGAGCACGATTTGGCCCAGGAGGCCCGTTAGTGTTTTTTAGATGGAAAAAATAAGGAGCCGCCAGTCTCTTGAGGCCCATTACTGATATTCGTTGGGGAAAAAACGTAAGGAGATGCTAGCATCGGCTGCCGCCGCCGTCGCCAACCCCAACTTCGCCGCCCGCTCCAACCCTTCTTGCTGTCGAAGTTGCCACTCGCCGTTGTCGTTGAAGCCGCCGCCACCAAACCAAGTCCGCACTCGACGTCCCGGTGATGGCCTTTGACGTAGTTACCTACGTCAAAAGAATATGGTTAGGTTGAGACTCCAAGTGCAGAGTCTATAGTATAGAAAAGACAGTTTTCCTCACGAGGGGTGACTCGAGGGTTTAATATCGAACTCTCGGGGAATCAGTAGTGAAAGATTTATCTTCTTATCCTTCTCTTGAAAACCTACAAAACGAAGTAAATTGTTCTGTGCCCTCAACCTCACCGAGTGGTTGTCAAGCACAAGGTGTGAGAATGATATGAAAAGATAATGAATGCAAAACAGTAAATAAATATGCAATGATGATAAATAAATATGCAAGGATGGTGGAAACATTGATGGATGATATTTTTGGATTTTGTATTGTGAATGCAAGATGTAAAAGTGTTTTTGTATTTTCGGATTTTTAAATGGCAGAAAATGGAAAATGGATAAAAGTTGTTGGAAAGGTGTTTCTTATGATTAAAAATGAACCGGGGTTCATGGTTTCACAAATGCACTCTCTCTTTAATAAAGTGGTAGATAATGGAACACTAGAATTGACATATTAGATTGCAACATAAAGGTCTCATGACAAGTTACTAATTATATGGGCATCACGTCCTAACATAGAGATCTTTTGTTTATTAATCTCTCTTATACTCCACCAAGATGTGAACTAAATCTTAGCACCTTAATAATTAAGATAAATCAGAGTATATCATTAAGTTCTATGACATGAAGTTAAAATAAGAACTTGCTAGATCTAGCATGGAGTAGTGGCAATGGTCACATCCACATCTCCGGTAGCAAGGTATTTTTCTTTATCCCTAGTGAGACAACAAAGTAAGGTAAAATACCCAAGTGGATCACGGAACTTCTCTCACTTTCACCGCACTAGCCAGCCCCCCCCCCCCCGTTACTCCATCTAATGCATACGTTCCCCCTCACACGCTCTCATACACATGCTTGATCAAAACAAGTAAACAAGAACGGGGTACATAATATGCATCTACTTTCATAACTGAAACAAAACTATTGCAATCTCAAACATATATTAACTCAAAAAAAGATCCACCACAAAGGTATTACATAGATGATACATAAGTTACTTCCACAAACCCATAGTCCAGTGGTGGACTACTCCCTCTTCATCATGGAGACGGTGGAGAAGTCGTTGGAGAAGATGGAGACTGATACGTCTCCAACGTATCCATAATTTCTGCTGTTCCATGCTTATATTATACCATTTGCTACATGATTTATATACACTTCGTATCACTTTTATGCATTTTCTGGGACTAACCTATTAACAAGATGCCACAGTGCCAGTTCCCTGTTTTCTGCTGTTTTTGGTTTCAGAAAGTTACTTCTGGAAATATTTCGGAATTGCACGAAACAAAAGGCCAGGTCCCTATTTTTCCAGAACCATCACGGAGTCCGAAGGAGAGACGAAGAGTGCCAGGAGGTGGCCAAACCACCAGGTGGCGCGGCTGGGCCCACAGCCGCGCCTGGAGGTGGTTTGGGCCCCTCGGGGGTCCGCCGACATCGCCCCTTCGCCTATTTATTCCCCGAGACGCGAAAACCCTAAAACACCGAGCCTTTCATCCAGAACATATTCGCTGCCGCCGCCGTCGTCAACCCTAACTCGGGGGTTCCTGAAGCTCTTCCCGGCACCCTGCCGGAGAGGGGAATCATCACCGGAGGGCTCTACATCGCCATGCCCGCCTCCGGAGTGATGCGTGAGTAGTTCATCCTTGGACTATGGGTCCATAGCAGTAGCTAGATGGTTGTCTTCTCCACTTGTGCCATCATGTTTAGATCTTGTGAGCTGCCTATCATGATCAAGATCATCTTATTGTAATGCTACATGTTGTGTTTGCTGGGATCTGACTTATATTGATACCTATGTGGAGCTGAATATTATATTATCATGTCTATGTCATTTGTGATCTTGCATGCTCTCCGTTACTTGTTGAAGCCTTGGCCACGTGAATACTTGTAACTCCAAGAGGGGGTATTTATGCATGATAGTTGGGTTCAACCTCTATTTAACCTGGGATAGTGACAGCAAGTTCTAAGGTTGTAGATGTGTTGTTGCCACTAGGGGTAAAACAGCAATGCTTTATTCAAGGATGAATGTATTGTTTACATTACGCACATTACTTAATGCAATTATCTGTTGCTTGCAACTTAATACTGGAAGGGGTACGGATGTTAACCGGAAAGTGGACTATTTAGGCATAGATGCATGCTGGATAGCGGTCTATGTACTTTGTCGTAATGCCCAAATGAATCTCATAGTAGACACCACAGCTCACACATGCATGTTATATGCACTTATCAATTGTCAATTGCCCAGCTGTAATTTGTTTACCCAGCATGTTAGTTATCTTATTGGAGAGACACCACTAGTGAACTGTGGACCCCGGTCCATTCTTTTACATCTGAAATACAATCTACTGCAATCATTGTTCTCTACTGTTTTATGCAAACAAACATCATCTTCCATTCGATACGTTTAACCCTTTGTTTTCAGCAAGCCGGTGAGATTGACAACCTCACTGTTAAGTTGGGGCAAAGTAGTTTGATTGTGTTGTGCAGGTTCCACGTTGGCACCGGAATCCCTGGTGTTGCGCCGCACTACACTCCTCCACCAACACCTTCGAAGCAAACCTCGTTTTCCTACTGGTCCGATTAAACCTTGGTTTCATACTGAGGGAAAACTTACTGCTGCACTCATCATACCTTCCTCTTGGGGTTCCCAACTGACGTGTGACGTACAAGCATTGTTTCTGGCACTATTAACCTAGAGCCACCAACAACGTTTTCTGGCGCCGTTGCCGGGGAAAACAGAATTGCTTCTGCAAGGGGAGTCTCTCACACCCAATCTCTTTACTTTGTTATTTGTCTTGCTTAGTTTATTTTTATTTTGTTTGTTTGCTTTCTCTATATCAAAAAAAAAAAAATAGTTACTTGTTTAATTCGGTTTGTTTTGTTTTTCAAAATGAATACTCCTGAGAACACTAAGTTGTGTGACTTCACTAGCACAAACAACAATGATTTCATATGCACTCCTATTGCTCCACCTGCTTCTACAGCAGAATTTTATGAAATTAAACCTGCTCTATTAAATCTTGTTATGAAAGAGCAATTTTCTGGTGTTAGTACTGATGATGCTGCTGCCCATCTTAATAACTTTGTTGAACTTTGTGAAATGCAAAAGTATAAGGATATGGATGGGGATATTATAAAACTGAAACTTTTTCCTTTCTCCTTGAGAGGAAGAGCTAAAGAATGGTTGCTTTCTTTGCCTAGAAATAGTATTAATTCTTGGACAAAATGCAAAGATGCTTTCATAGGGAAATATTATCCTCCTGCTAAGATTATATCCTTGAGAAGTAGCATTATGAATTTTAAACAACTTGATAATGAACATGTTGCTCAAGCTTGGGAAAGAATGAAATCTTTGGTGAAGAATTGTCCCACTCATGGACTGACTACTTGGATGATCATCCAAACCTTTTATGCAGGATTAAATTTTTCCTCAAGGAACTTATTGGATTCAGCCTCTGGAGGAACCTTTATGTCCATCACTTTAGGTGCAGCAACAAAGCTACTTGATGATATGATGATCAACTATTCCGAATGGCACACCGAAAGAGCTCCTCAAGGTAAGAAGGTAAATTCTGTTGAAGAAACCTCCTCTTTGAGTGATAAGATTGATGCTATTATGTCTATGCTTGTGAATGGTAGATCTCATGTTGATCCTAATAATATTCCTTTAGCTTCATTGGTTGCTCAAGAAGAGCATGTTGATGTAAACTTCATTAAAAACAACAACTTCAACAACAATGCTTATAGGAATAATTTTGGTAGCAACAACTCTAGGCTTTTTCCTTCAAGTGGTAATGGTTATTTTAATGCTAGATCTTTTATGCCTAGTGAGGAAAGGATGATAGAAATTGAGAGATCAACTAAAAGCTTTATGCAATCACAATTTGAGCAAAATCAATTGTTTACAAAAGCTATGAATGAACAAACTGCCATGTTGAAGAATATAGGACAGCAACTCGAAAATATAAATAGTGAGATTTCAGGTTTGCAAACTAAGATTTCCATTGCTGAAAACCGTATTTCATCTATGTCTGAAGCTCAGTCCTCTTTGATTAATAACATGGCAGCGAAACCTGAAGGTCTTGATGAGTCATTTGCTACAGCAAATGCCATCCAAGTTCGAATTGATAATAATATTAGGATGTTGGCTGAATTGCATGCTAGGTGGGAAAAAGAGGAAGAACTTGAAAAAGAGAATAGTATAGTTAGAGTTTGTACTATCACCACCACTAGTAATGCTAATGTTTCACATGCTAGTAAACCTCCTACTATTGATGGTAATGTTATTGGTGTTGATAATGTCTCTACTACTTCTGCAAAGCGTTTGAAATTGCCTAAAACTGCTGAAACTTTTTCTGATAAAAGTGCTGAAATTTTTCAAACTATTGGAGACAATGGTTCCACCACCATTGACAATAATGATTTTGATTTTGATGATTGTAACATCTCTGAAGTTATTATGTTCTTGCAAAAATTAGCTAGAAGTCCCAATGCTAGCACAATTAATTTGGCTTTTACAAAGCATATTACAAATGCTCTTTTGCAAGCTAGGGAGGAGAAGTTGAAACTTAAAGCTTCTATTCCTAGGAAATTAGAAGATGGTTGGGAACCCATCATTAAGGTAAAGGTGAATGATTTTTATTGCAATGCCTTGTGTGATCTTGGTGCAAGTGTTTCAGTTTTGCCCAAGAAGCTTTATGATATTCTTGATTTGCCACCTTTGGAACATTGTTATTTGGATGTTTTTCTCGCTGATAATGCTATGAAGAAACCTTTGGGGCGAGTTAATGATGTTTTTATTACGGTAAAAGATAACCTTGTCCCCGTTGATTTTATTGTTATGGATATTGAATGCAATGCATCTTGTCCTATTGTTTTGGGAAGACCTTTTCTTCGAACTGTTGGTGCCATCATTGATATGAAAGAAGGTAATATAAGGTACCAATTTCCTCTCAAGAAAGGTATGGAACACTTCCCTAGGAAGAGAATGAAGTTACCTTTTGACTCTATTGTTAGAGCAAGTTATGATGTTGATGCTTCTTCTCTTGACAACACTTGATTTTCACTTTCTGCGCCTAGCTGAAAGGCGTTAAAGAAAAGCGCTTATGGGAGACAACCCATCATTTTTATTTGCTGTTATTTTTGTTTTCTTTGAGTCAAGGATTTTTGTTACTTCTGTAGCAACTCCTTTGTATCTTTATTTTATCGCAATGTTGTGCCAAGTAAAGTTCTATATTGAAAGTTGATGCAAGATTTGGATTTCTGCGCAGTGACAGATTTTTAGCTGTCACGGATTTGAGCTTATCTCCCTGTAGAAAATTCAAAAAATTCTGAGAAAAATCACGCATATTCCTGAGATATGTACGCAACTTTCATTATTTTAGGCCAGATCCATCTGAGCAACTTAAGTGCCTCGAAAAAATTCGTCATTCCAGACTGTTCTGTTTTTGACAGATTCTGCCTTTTGTTTTGCATTCGCTCTTTTACTGTGTTTGTGTGGATTTCTTTGCTCCACAAAGCATTGGTGGCTGTAGCTAATGTCCAGAAGCTTTGGGATTGATTGTATCATTACAGAATATGAGAATTTTTGATTATGCACTAACCCTCTAATGAGAACTGTCTTGAGTTTGGTGTGAAGGAAGTTTTCAAGGATCAAGCGAGAAGGGTGATATTATGTGATCAAGAAGAGTGAAAAGCCTAAGCTTGGGGATGCCCCCGTGGTTCATCCCAACTATATTCAGAGAGACTCAAGCGTCTAAGCTTGGGGATGCCCAAGGCATCCCCTTCTTCATCAACAAACTTATCAGGTCATCTCTAGTGAAACTATATTTTAATTCTTTCACATCTTATGCGCTTTACTTGGAGCGTCTGTGTGCTTTTATTTTTGTTTTTGTTTGAATAAATTCGGATCCTAGCAATCCTTGTGTGGGAGAGAGACACGCTCCGCTTTTTCATGTGAATACTCATGTTCTTCACTTATATTTGTTGAGTATTCTTAACTAGCTACTGCAGTGCTTTTAGCTCCTGTTTTTCATGCATCTCTTCGAGCTGTTAGCACTTGTTTATAAATACTCTCTTGCTGCATTATATTATCATTTGGAGAGTTTATGTTTAATTAAATTATTGGTGTTTGTTTGGAAGAAAGAAAATGCTACATGTAGTAGTTGGTATTGGAAAAGACATATGCATTCTTGTAGATCATTGTCTTGTTTTGATTTGATGCTTTGCAATTGTTTTGAGCTCTCAAGTAGATCATGTTTAAGCTCTTGCATCATGTAGTTAAAGCCTAGTAGTGGAGAACTACTGTAGAGCTTGTTGAGACTTGGGATGCATATTTGTTCTCTCTAAGGTCTAGATATTTTCTGGTAAAATGTTTGAGCAACAAGGAAGACAGTGTAGAGTCTTATAATACTTGCAATATGTTTTTATGTGATTCTTGCTGTACCGGTTTATACTTGTGTTTGCTTCAAACAACCTTGCTAGCCTAAACTCTGTACTGAGAGGGAATGCTTCTCGTGCATCCAAAACTTGAGCCAAAACCCATGCCATTTGTGTCCACCATACCTACCTACTATGTGGTATTTCCTGCCATTCCAAGTAAATATTTCATGTGCTACCTTTAAACTATTCAAAACTTTATTACTCCTTATTTGTGTCAATGTTTTATAGCTCATGAGGAAGTATGTGGTGTTTTATCTTTCAATCTTGTCATTTACTTCTGACAGACTTTCACCTGGACTAGTGGCATATACATCCGCTTATCCAATAATTTGCAAAAAGAGCTGGCAACGGGGTGCCCAGCCCCAATTAATTACAACTTTCATTAATAATTCTCTTCACATGTTTTGCCCTGATTTATCAGTAAGCAACTTAATTTTGCAATAGACACTCCTCCATGGTATGTGAATGTTGGAAGGCACCCGAGGATTCGGTTAGCCATGGCTTGTGTAAGCAAAAGGTTGGGAGGAGTGTCATCTATAAAGAAACTAAAATACATGTGTAAACAAAAGAGAAGAGGGATGATCTATGTCGTGGTGGTGTCACGGCAGATGCCATAGGATGGCTTAAGTTGTGGGCTCGCTAGGACGTTGGGGGATCCGGGGAGGGTTTGCGCACTCACGAGGCACGCATGGAGAACAACCAAGAACTCGCCAGAACAAACAAGAACAAGCAGAACCAAGAAGAAGCAAAGAACACCACGATGTACCCTGCTTCGGGGCCCTCTTGTGGAGGTAACACCCCTACTGCAGCACTAGCCTACTCTCTTTATATCTCAAGTGTTTACAAGTACAGAGCGCTCCTTGAGCTGTATCAAGAACAATGGTGAAAGCTCTAGGAAGAAGATGGAGCTTGGGGAAGATACTGCCTCTCTCTTTCGCCGTCCCCCTCTTTTTTTCTTTTCGTACTGGAGGATGTGGTAGCTTACTTATACACTAACCGAATTACCATTTTGCCCCTGACTGGAAGTGATAATGGCATGGACAAGAGGAACAGGACAAGCCTCTGCCCCCTGTCCATCCAACGGCCGGACTGCCAGGCCTATCTTGCTCTTTCGGGCAATGGCAGCTGTAGCCCATCGGGTCTAGGTCACATCCTCTTTCCCGAATCGGCCGAGTCAGCTCCTAGGTTGCTGCGCTCCCGGGAATCCCGTGACCTGACCTGGCCGTCAAGTCCCTAGCAGGCCTATCTTGCCACTTTGGACAATGGCAGGCGTAGCCCCCCGGGTCTAGGTCATATCCTCTTTCCCGAATTGGCCAAGTCAGCGCCTAGGGCCTTGCGACCCGGAAAACCTGCGACTTGACCCGGCTGTCTTCTCAGCCTCTGGCAGGAGACCTGCAGGACCTGTGAACCTTTCTGACATTACTTGGCCCTTGTGCAATATCCGGATTACCTTATCCGGGTCCTTCCTGACCAACCCGGCTAACTTAACCGGTTTCCTTCCTCTGATTCGGTTATACTTTACCGGATCCTCTCTGGCGTCTTCTCGCACTTTAGCTTGATCAAGTGCTAACCGACTCTCACGAGAGATCCGGCCCAAGTGACCCGGCTATGTGTTGATCCGGCTAGCTCTTTGCAACACTTAACACCACATCTTTGCCCTACCCGGGGGCAACCCCCCGACAGTAGTCCCCGAAGCTGGTGCGGTTCTACAGCCTCGGCTGAAGAGCCGTAGCAGGTTAAAAATAAACATCACTAACCGAATCACATATTATACAATCTTGTCTCAGGATTTCCCGGGACACTTGGCAGTGAATCTCTGCGCAAAGCCCCATAATTCGGATCTCTGATCTGACATGCCACTGACAGCACCTCATCCGGATTCTCCGGGTACTCGAGTGCATTTGACCAAACGACCGCGTCTTCTCGTTTTCTCCGTTGACCGGCACACAGGATCCGTGCAACTGCTTCCAATTCTATGGCCCAACATGTGTTTGGAACACACGGCCACAGAGGTGGCCACAGAGTTCCAGGGTGCAGTTACCGTGCGACGCTCCGAAAACCGCGCAGTAGTGCGCCCGTTACCGCTGGGCGCTATAAATAGGGGTGCGGGGGTTTCTCTTCTTCTCCGCTCGTTCCCCACTCCGAAAACCTCCATCTGCGCCACTGCCGCCGCCGCGATCTCGCCCTCGCAACCTTGCCGCGCCGGAGACGTCCTCAACACCTGAGAAGACTCGTCGGAGCCGCGCGCTGCGCCCTGCACCGCCGTCTCCGCTGGGCTCCTTCCCCGTCGCGTCACCACCGTGAGTTTTCTTTTTCTCCGGCCATGGCGAACTCGAGGAGTTCATATCCCACGGGAAACCCACATTTGTTTCTTGTAGATTATTCGCATAATGGTTCTTAGCCAAGCCTTAGTGCATTCCCTGGATCTCCTTTCCAAGTTTTGCACTAGATTGCCCTAGTTAGACTTGCCTCCGTTTGAACAGTTCTACTAGCTTTTTCACTTCAATTCTTTTTCTTTTTTACCGCTGCGGTAGATCTTGTGTAACCCTAGACTTTTGCGGAAGGTGTTTGTGATTTCCATCCGAATCACCTTCTCTGCTGAATCCGGCTAGTTTCATCCGGGATAACATTAGCCGAATCACTTTAGATCTGGTTCGATTATACCATTACCCGATTCATTTTGACTCGGCCCTATCCGACCTCTTGCAGGATTGATCCGGATATGGCGAAGCTTCCTCCCGGCAGATGGGAGGGCTCAGATGTGACAAAAGACGACCTGGAATGGCTACTAAGCACCCGACGTATAACTTCTCAAGTTATATGCCGCAAACCGGGGAAGGAACTCGCACCGGTTCCCGAACCTGGTGAACGTGTGGTGTTTCTAGCGCATTTTGAGCGCGGATTCGGATTGCCGGCGAGTGATTTCTTCCGGGCTTTCCTGGATTTCTTTGGCCTACAGCCTCATCACCTCCCGGCTAATGCCTTCGTCTCTATCGCCTTTAGTTCCTTTTGCGAGGGCTATCTGGTCTCTGGCCGACTGTCGACATATGGGCCAAGTATTTCCACCTCCGCAAACATACTATTCCAGGCACTAAGCCGAAGCTGATGACTGCTTGCGGTCCGGTTAGCATCACGCCAAGGCAGGGATCCATCTTTCCCCGTATCACTGGCCTAGACACTGTCAGGAAGTGGCAAAGGTCTTTCCTTTATGTGAAGAGTGCAGAAGGCCATGATGCCCTTAATCTGCCCGAGTTCCAGATCGAGCCACCCACAGCCGAGTTGAACTTCGGATATAATCCGGCTGAAACTATTGCAGAACTCCAGACTGTACATGAAACTCTGGAGGACTTTCTGAAGAAGGGCCTGGCCTCGGATGATCTGCTCCGGACCTTCATCGGTCGCCGGGTCTGCCCTCTTCAAAGACGTGAACACAAGATATGCCACATGGGTGGTCTGCTAGATCCTACCCGGATCAGCAGGCATGACCTTAGCAAAGTCTCCATCAGGCGACGGGTAAACGCCATTGCCGCCACCGAGATGTCGGATAAATGGCGGTGGGGCGTAAAGCCGTTTTACCGAGAGCGCCTTCCACCACAGGTTAGTTCACCATTTTCCGAATCTAACCATATTTCATCAAAATGGCATCGGCCTAATCCGGATTTGCCCTGACTTTTCTGTAGCTGTTTGATCGCCAACTTATCGAAGATGGAGACCTCTCCACCAAAGAATGGGGACCGGATCTCAGCCCGCCGCGCGAGGACGAAGAAGATCCGGATACGGATGATTATCTGCCTATCCCGCGCGCCAAGCCAGTCCGCAAGGGTAAGCAATCAACTATTCACAACATTCCGACGAGGAAGATGATGATTGCAGGATCTTAGATCCCATCGACGCCATTCCGATTTCATGGTCACCACCTTGTGTTCCAGCCAAACAAGATGCTGAAGGGACATCTCGGAAACGCACTGACGCGCCCGGATCTGATTCCCCTAAAGCCAAGAGAATAAAGAAGTCTGGCTCCAAGTTGAATCGCGTCAAGCCGATGCCTACCACCAAGGGGTAATACTGACTTAACTTCATTTGCTTTCTTCCTCTGTTAACCGAGTCATATCTATCCGAGTTAACTGTTTGCTTTGCTTTATGCAGTGATGTCCTCATCACCGCGCAGACTCATTCATCCATCTCTTCTCCCATTCCTCCACTGGATACGGCCATGGAAACCCAGTCTCCTGATCGAACTGCCACCTCACCAATGCGTGTCACAACTGCCAATATTCCTCAGCCGACTCCCATTTCAGAGCCGGTTATTGACTTGGAGAGTGAGGAAACCTCGGCTCCAATCCGAGATTCAAGTTGGCCACGCCCTCTCAAGGAGCTGGAGAAGGAAAAGGCCAAGACATCGGCTACGTCCTTGCCTAAGCCGGATCCTCGCCCTACTCCCGCAGCGCAAACCCTGCTGAACCAAGAACAGCAGAAGAAGAAAAAGCAGAAGCAGCAACAGCAAGCAACAACAAACTTCCGAGAAGCACAAACCGCAACATCAGAGCAGACCCGGGTGCGTCACCTCAACCCAGCCGACTCAAGGTGCCTCTGGCCCAACTTCTGCCACCTCGGACAAGCAGGTGGTTGCTAGCAAGAACACTTCTGGCCCATCAGCGATTCGATTCGGCAGGCCCTGTCGAATCCCGCCCTCCGAGCAGCGATAAGCTCGAGTCCGCCAAGCAATTCATTGAAGCTTGGAATGATGCTGACCTCGCCAAAGACTTTCTACTTCAGCGCCACATCCGGCTGGGCCTAGTCGGATGTTTCAATCATTACACTCTGTACAGACCTCGGTCACTGAAGCTAACCGGGTGTTTGAGGTAAATTTTTCCGAATCTTGCTTTTATTTCAACATGATCAAACAGTACTATACCCAGTCCCCGAGATTCGGGTCGAACGACTGATACTCCTCCGAGTAAGAAAGTCATTCGGCTTGAATCTCTAAAAAACTTATCATGAATGTTGCCTAACCGAGGACACCGTGGGACTTCCAGTCCCCGAGTCTCTTTTCCAACTGATTCGGTTAATCTCGGGCCAGTCCCCGAGATTCTTTTGACGCCATTTGCCTGTTTTCTTTCAGGAAACCATGACCGCTCGCGGCAAGCTCTTTAAGCAGCTCGCCCATCAGCATCAGAAGCTCCAAACTTCCTTCGATGGGCTCTGTCTTGAAATGGACAAGAAAGAAGAAGAGCACAAGCGCGCTTTATCCGAGGAAAAATCAGAGTGACTCGGCTCCAGCGAGAGCTTGACCGAGTTGAAAAAGTGAAGAACAAGGTTAAAGGAGAGCGGGATACGCTGAAGCGTGAAAAAGACACAATCCAGAAGGAGCGGGATACTTTCAAAGCCGGACTTGCGGAGCGGGCCAAACTGGACAAGCAAATTCAAACGAACATTGCCGAATCTGAAGCCGAAGTCAAAGCGGCTAAAGAAGAACTGAGTGCTCACAAAGCGGCCAGTGCGAAATGGCTTGCTGCACTTGCTAGCCTTAATGATGACATGGATCGTAAGTTCACCGAATCTCCTCTTTTCTTTCTGCTCTTAACCAATACATATGCTTGTGTTCCTTCTCGCTGAACTCAGTATTAGCTTATTTGTTTGTAGGAGAGTTTACCAGCATCCGGCTTCAAGCCGCCAAGGCTGTGAGAAACGCCCGAGCTGAGAGAGCTAAATTAACCGAGGCTCCCCTACCAGAGACATGGGACATCGAAGATCATATTACAGCACTTAAGGCTCGGATTGCTCCTTTGAAGGATTCCCATATTGGTCTGCTCAATGCAAGTCTCAAGGCTCACCGAATCTTGTTTCCTGAAGCGCGGCAAGTTGTGCCTGTGGAGGAGCTGATCGAGACCTGGATCAAGCAATGACCCGGTTACAGCAGTGGAGGTCTTCGTCCGCCCGCGCTGGTGCTGACGCAGCTTTGCTATTCATCATGTCCTGGTATGAGCTAATTGATCTTGCCAAAGTGCGCTCATTTCGCGAGGGTTCTCCGTGGGCTACAGACCCTACCCGGATCAAGATCCGTGAAGAAGCCGCCAACTTCATGGCCGAATTTGCACGCACCAAGCATCTTGATCTGGAGGCTCCGGTCTACTCGGATGGAGAAGAAACTGAAGAAGAGGAATCGGACGACGCCTCCGCTGAAGAATACGCCGATTCTGAGGGCGAGTCTGATGATTCGGCTAACTCTGCCGAACACGCTCCTATCAAGATCCCAGCTTCTGACTCGGCTAAGAATACCGAAGCAACTCCGGCCCAGACTTCGGAGATACCAGCAACTGATTCGGCAGAGATTACTAAACAAGCTTCAGCTGATCCGGATACCTCCGAATCTGCCCAGCCTTCAAGCTCTCCACGCAAGGTTACCCCTGAAGTTCCTCCATCTGAGCCCATCCTTGCAACCGAGCCCCCTGCAACCGAATCTACTCCAACCGAAGCTCCTGTAACCGAGGCTCGCGCGCCCGAGGTTCCTTCAACCAAAGCTCCTGCCACCGAACCTGCTACAACCGAGTCTGCTGCTTCCTGAAGTAACTTAGTGAAAAAACGTTAAATCCCCGGTATGCCGGGAGCAGATGTAATAGACTATTTTAAGTTCTTTCGAGACTACTTTAAATTTGCTTAACATGATCCGGACGAGGTTTATGTTGGATCATTTTAAACCGAGTCCCCGAGTCTGTTTTCTTGTTTACTATTTTTGCCGAATCTCTGCTCTTGTCTACCTTTTAGGTGTTTGACAGTCGAGTCACAAGATAGGAATCATAGCATACAATACTTGAAACATGCGAGTTGTGGTTTAGAATCATTCAACATAAACGAAAAATAAATAACAGGGGTTAGTAAACGACATGTGCCGAATCGGTTTTGGACCGAGTCCCCGAGTCCATTTTCATGTTTCCCATATTCCTCATCTCTGCTCTTGACTACCATTTTGGTGTTTGTCAGTCGAGTCACGAGATCAACAACACAACATACATTACTTGAATTTTGGGACGAGGTTCAAAGCAATTCGGCACACGAACGGTATGGACAAAACAGTAAAAAACACATGCATGAGTACGAAGCAGTCCCCGAGTCCAGACTCGGATTGCTGCAATTTCATTTATGATAAACTGAAATACATACAT
Organism: Poa pratensis; assembly: GCA_947311845.1. Taxonomy (NCBI): domain Eukaryota; kingdom Viridiplantae; phylum Streptophyta; class Magnoliopsida; order Poales; family Poaceae; genus Poa; species Poa pratensis. The sequence goes on from CAMZMU010000042.1 coordinate 68,961,434, forward strand.
TGCGCCCCTTAGGAGTAAAAGGGTCGAAGCAGAGCTACATTCCAGGTCTCTTAGTTTCTTGTCCGGGTCTGTCCAGGCCATCCTTCCTTGGTTCCTGTGCATCTACAAGGTAGTACGAGTCATTGTGCATAGCCCTGCTCACAATGAAAGGTCCCTCCCATGGAGGTGACAACTTGTGTCGGCCTTTGCTGCGCTGCACCAGCCTTAGCACAAGATCACCCTCATGAAACACTCGAGGGCTGATCTTTCGACTATGATATCGTCGGAGATTCTGCTGGTATATTGCTGTCCGAGATAGAGCCAATTCTCTTGCTTCCTCTAGCAGATCCACTGCATCTTCCCGAGCCTCTTTTGCCTCGGTTTCAGTATACATTGCCACCCTTGGTGCATCATGTTCTATGTCTGTGGGTAGCACAGCTTCTGCCCCATAAACCAGAAAAAATGGCGTATAGCCAGTTGACCGATTCGGCGTGGTCCTTAGACCCCACAGTACTGATGGTATCTCGTCTATCCAGCATCCCGGAGTTTTCAGCAATGGTTCAATGAGACGAGCCTTGATGCCGGCCAACACCAGGGCATTTGATCTTTCCACTTGCCCATTAGACTCCGGATGTGCCACCGAGGCTATATCTAGCCGGATTCCCTTATTCATGCAAACCGAGCAAACTCTCCGACAGCAAAGTTTGTGCCGTTATCCGAGATGATGCTATGAGGGTATCCGTATCTCAAAATAATTTCTTTCAGAAAGTTACAGCCGAACGACCATCCACTTTCCGGATTGGTTTCACCTCTATCCACTTGGTGAATTATCCACCATCACCAGCATATGTGTCATGTTGCCCCTAGCCGGCTTGAAATCTCCCACCATATCCAAACACCACACAGCAAATGGCCAAGTGATAGGAATTGTTTTGAGCGCCGATGCGGGTAAGTGTGTCTGCTTGGCAAACCTTTGGCATCCTTCACATTTTCGGACTATGTCCTCTGCATCCGCGTGAGCAGTGGGCCAGTAAAATCCATGCCGGAACACTTAGCCACCAGGGCTCTTGTACTGCAATGATGTCCACATTCACCTGATGTATCTCAAGGAGCATCTCCTTGCCCTCGGCTGGCTCCACACAACGCTGTAGCACCTCGGTTGCACTCCTCTTGTATAACTCCTTGTTGATGATGGTGTAAGCCTTGGACCTCCTCTGCACTCGCCTAGCTTCGGTTTCATCATTTGGCAAACTCCCCTCCGACATGAACTTCATGATTTCTTCAGCCCATTCCGGTACTGGATGCAAAGGGAATAAGTGCTCATCTACTTCCACTGGTTCGGCCGCCATTATTTCTTCTATCAGCTTCTGCCCATTCCCTAAGATTCGGTTATCACCACCTTCTTCTCTGCTCCTCTTTCCTAAGATCCGGTTAGCAGTCCCCGGGTCTCGCCATGCAGTCCCCGGGTCTTCCCCAATGTACTCGACATCAACATTCATAGGGACAGCCTCAGATTCTTGCTTTGGGATAAAAATTGACTCGGAATCAGGCGAAGGTTTGATTGAAGGGACCCTTAGGTGATTCAAGGATATCCCGGGTGGAATTGCATCCCTAGACGACCCGAGTTTTGACAGGACATCAGCAGCTTCGTTCTCCAACCGAGGTATGTGCTTGTACTCGCAGCCTTCAAAAAATCCTGAAATTTTCTGGACATGAAACCGATACAGTGCCATATTGGCATCAAGAGCATCCCAATTTCCAGAAGATTGCTGCACAACTAAATCCGAATCACCAAAACATTCTATTCGGCGGATGCCGATGTCCCTGGCCACATTAAGCCCATGGATCAGTGCCTCATACTCGGCCACATTGTTTGATGCTGAGAAATGAATCTGCAACACATATCGCAATTGATCTTGCTTCGGTGACGTGAGTACCACCCCAGCACCTAATCCGATTTTGGTTTTGGAGCCATCAAAGTGCAACTTCCAGTAATTGTAATCCGGCTTGGGTGGTCATACTGCATCTCGGCCCAGTCACAAAGGAAATCTGGTAAAGCCTGAGACTTGATAGCATCCCTTCTCTCATAATGCGGGGTGTAAGGAGATACTTCTATTGCCCACTTGGCAACCCGGCCAGTCGCATCTTTGCACCCAATGATTCCGCGATTGGAGCTTCACATACCACGGTAATCGGGTGTTCTTGGAAATAATGTTTCAACTTTTTGGCCGCCAGGTATACACCGTATGTCATCTTCTGGTAGTGAGGATAATTTTGCTTTGAGGTTGAGATCACCTCACTTAAATAGTACACCGGTCTCTGCACGGATTTACCCTCCTCTTCTCGCTCTACCACTATGACCACACTACGACCCGGTTAGTGGCCGCAATGTAAAGTAGCATTGGCTCATTCGGCAAAGGTGACGCCAGAATTGGTGCAGTGGACAACATCTTTTTTAATTCGTTGAAAGCCGAATCTGCCTGCGGGGTCCACGTGAACCCGGTGCTCTTTTTCATCAACTGATACAAGGGCAAGGCTTTTTCTCCTAGCCGACTCACAAACCGACTCAACGAGGCTAAACACCCTGTGAATTTTTGTACATCTTTTAGACATTAGGCAATTTCATTCTTTCTATGGCTCGGATTTAGCCGGATTCACCTCAATACCTCGGCTCGATACAAGGAAACCGAGCAACTTTCCAGCCGGGACACCAAAGGTGCATTTATCCGGATTCAATTTCAACCGATATTTTCTCAAGTTCACAAATGTTTCCTCGAGATCCTCGAGGAGAGTGTGTTTTTCTTTAGTTTTGATGACGATATCATCGACATACACCTGCACATTTTGCCCATTTGGGAGTGTAAGCATTTCTGCATACATCTCTGATAAGTTGCACCGGCATTTCTCAAACCGAAACACATGACACGATAGCAATACGCCCCGTACGGGGTAATAAAAGCAGTCTTTATTTGATCTTTAGGGTTCAGTGGTATCTGGTGAAAACCAGAGTACGCATCAATAAAAGACAACAACTCACACCCAGCAGTAGAATCGATCACTTGATCAATCCGAGGTAAAGGAAATGGATCCTTCGGGCACGCCTTGTTTAGGTTGGTGAAATCGATGCACATGCGCCACACCTTGACCACCGCTGGTTCGTCCTTCTTCTTCTCTACCAGAACCGGATTGGATATCCAGTCTGGATGCAACACCTCCATAATGAATCCGGCTGCAAGCAACTTAGCCAGCTCATCCAGCACCACTTTTCTTCGATCATCTGAGAGACGCCGAGTCGGTTGCCTCACCGGTTTTACATCCGGCCTGACAAATAAAGAGTGCTCTGCCAACTCCCTCGGAACACCAGGCAGGTCCTTAGCCGACCATGCAAAGATATCCCGATTCTCACGGAGGAAGTGACAGAGCGCGCTTTCCTATTTCTCATCCAGCCCGGCACCAATGATGGCCATGCGCTCCGGGTTCTCCGGGTCAATGGGATCTTCTTTGTCTCCTTGGGCATCTCAAATGTTGCACCTCCATCCGGATTGGTCATAGCCAGCACACCGAGCTGAGCTGACTTCGCCATTGCCACCACCTCATGCATCTTGCTCTTCTCAGCTTGGATCACCAATGATTCGGCTAAGGTGGAACCGATCGTGGCACACTGTATGGCCTTTTGTAATCTCCCGCAACAGTGATAATACCATTCGGGCCTGGCATCTTTATCTTGAGGTAGGCCACATGGGTGGATATCATGAACTTGGCTAACGCAGGCCGGCCAAGTAGAGCATGGTATGGGCTCTCCAAATCTACCACCTCGAACTCGAGACTTTCAAGCCGGTGATTGTCCTTGGTACCAAACAGCACATCTACCCAGATCTTACCCATTGGGGAACAAGACACCCCGGGTACTATACCATGGAAGGTACAACTGCTCTGCTGCAACTGATTCGGCGAAATACCCAACTTGACCATTGTGTCCCGATACATGATGTTTATGGCACTGCCATTGTCAATCAAGACTCGGCTAAACCTCACGTTAAGCTTGGGTCCACCAAAGTCGGATCCACCACTAGTGCATAGTTTCCTGGACTTGGCATAATTCTGGGGTTATCAGCCCTGCTCCAAGTGATCTCCTGCTCGGACCAATTCAGGTATTTTGGGACTGCTGGTATGACTGCATTCACCTCCTTCGCCCTTCGCAGCTGACTTTTCTTGTCAGTTGGCTCGGTCACAAAAACCACATAACTTTGATGAGCCTCCTTGTACTCATTACCGGGGTATCCACCTTGCCGACTCGGACCAGCACCATTGTCATTGCCTCCCATGTTTACCAGGTTAACCGGCTTTGTGGCTGCCGGTCTTGGAGCTCCTGCGTTCACCGGGATTGTATTGGCTCCGGTTAAAGGCATATTCGGCCTGAAATTCGGTCTAGGAGCACCTCTCTGAGGTGGTCCTCTCTGACCCTCCGCCTGAATGCGATGATGCCAGCTACAATTCCGAGTTGAATGATTGGCCGGCTTGCGTGGGTCTGTTGTGTGATAACAGCAAGGCCCGTCCAATCTTGCCTCAAAGGTTAGAGGAGGACTCGATCCATCCCACACCTTCTTTGGCCAGGCACCTTGATTCGGCCTCCAAGCTGGACCCTCAGTCTTTTGTCTCTGACCATCTCCTGCTCCAGGATGGTCCATATTCACTGCAGCCACCTGATCTGAACCGTATCTATAATCCGGATCTCTTCTTTTGTAACCGAATTCATGTCGGTCATTGGGCCTCAATGGTCCTACTCGGTTATTAACCGGTTGCCTCCTGCTTGTTCCCACTGCATCCAATGCGGGCTGTGTCGGATCACCAGAGCATACGTATCTGCTATCCGGATCGTTTCCGCCAGTGTCTTGGGCATATCCCTCTGGAGCTTCTGCCAGAGCGGGGTGCCATGTCGGCAACCCTGCGCAAACCAAGAAATCGCCTGCTCCTCCACGACACCTTCGCAAGAGTTGCGAATGTTGCTCCACCGAGTTAAGAATTCTCGGTCTGTTTCCCGTTCTTCCTGCTTGCACGCAGCCAGGAGCTGAGGTCGGTTAGGCCTCTTGTAGTGCTGGAGAAATTACTGTAAAATGCCTCCTCCAAGTCCATCCAAGAGTTGATACTACCCGGCGGTAAGTTGTTCAGCCAAATCCGGGCTGGCCCTTCCAACATGTGCGGGAGATACCGGACCGCCCATCGGCGATTGCCCCCCGCAATGTGCACTGACGATACATAGTCTATCAGCCAATCTTGTGGCTTTGTGTTGCCATTATATGGCTTTGTGCTTCGGCCAAGCTGAAATAACGGCACACTCGGCTCGTTCATGATCCGAGGTCCAAAACATGGAGGACCCGGTGGGCCTTGCTCTTCTAGCTTCTCGGACTGGTAAATTCTATCCAACTTGAGACGCTGATCATCGGATCCAATGCCCGAGGTCCCAGTCTTGATGCAAGTGCATTATCATACGTCTGGTATCCGGCTCGCGCCATAGCCGAATTTCCGTCATCATAGCGGTAACCCGCCTGGCCACCACCTTGCTGTTGCGCTCGCACAATCACTTGCTGCCCAGGAGGACGAGGTGGTTGACCTCGGCCAGCCGAATTGCCCCTTCCAGCTCCCGGGTAACCTCGTCCACCACTGTTTCTACTTTGGCCACCTCTTCCTTGAGCGGCTAGCTGCTTGCCGGCATACTCAGCATCATAGGTCTGCAGCTGCTTGCTCTTACCCGAGTTCACGCTCTGGGCCCGGTCAACTCCGACGTGCGGGGATGACGCCTGCCCCTTGGATCTCTGGCTAACAGCCTTAACCGACACTACTACCGAGAAACACCTGCATCCGGATTAGCTTTCCGGTAAGCCTCATTCTGCCGGTTACACACATCTACTAGCTCATTACTCTCTCTGCCTGCTTCCGCCAAGCGTCCCCGGTTAGTGTGCTCAACTCGGCTCGCGCTGCCGCTGCAGCCCTAAGATTCTTAGCCGGGGAGCTATACACCGGCTTGCCTGTGCCAGATCTATGACTAGTAGCCTTACTGAGCTCGATCCTGCAGCTCTAGCTAACTCGTCATTGAGGTCCTTACCCCGGTTACGCAACTCGGCTTTCTTGCGTGAGCGATGCACTACAGGAGTAAAGCCATCGTGATACCATTGGCAGCATTGTACTCTCTCATATCTCTATCAAAGGCTTGCCTAGACTCCACCACTAACCGGGCTTCTTTTTGCAACCTCAGGCGCTCTGCCTCTAGCTGAGCTACAGTGAGCTCTACATTGCCCCAGGTGCCACTGGCCGAGATAGCTTCTCCAGGACATCCTCTAAGGGAGCCTCCCTACTTGACATGCCAAGCGGGCCAACCGGATCTGGTCTCTCCTTTGGGAACTTGTCCGAGTCGGCTTGCAACCGGATCAACTGGCGTGGCCAGCTCCTCGGGCATGCTTTGCTGGCATCTCCTTTGCCAGCTGCTGCACTTGGTCCCACATTACCTCCACGCTACTCCCGGGGCGAGCGCTACGCCGTCCGAGAGCTGCGCGGAAAGAGGGAGGATCCTCAGCCACGAGCACCTGCGCCGGGTACTCGCGGACAGGCTCGGTGGCGACGTAGGTGACGAAGCTGCCGAGCGTCATGAGGAAGCCGTCAGCGGGGAAGGGCTTGTTGGCGAAGCACCCCGCGTTGTCGCTGATGAAGTTGAACTCGCCGATCTTGCAAACGAGCCCAGAGAGGACCCGCTCGCCGGAGCCAGTGACGGTGCCCGTCCGGAAGGAAACCCCAGCCAACGCCACTGCTGCCCCACGGTGGGCGCCAACTGTCGTGGTGGTGTCACGGCAGATGCCATAGGATGGCTTAAGTTGTGGGCTCGCTAGGACGTTGGGGGATCCGGGGAGGGTTTGCGCGCTCACGAAGCACGCATGGAGAACAACCAAGAACTCGCAAGAACAAACAAGAACAAGCAGAACCAAGAAGAAGCAAAGAACACCACGATGTACCCTGCTTCGGGGCCCTCTTGTGGAGGTAACACCCCTACTGCAGCACTAGCCTACTCTCTTTATATCTCAAGTGTTACAAGTACAGAGTGCTCCTTGAGCTGTATGAAGAACAATGGTGAGCTCTAGGAAGAAGATGGAGCTTGGGGAAGATATGCCTCTCTCTTTCGCCGTCCCCTCTCTCTCGTACTGGAGGATGTAGCTTACTTATACACTAACCGAATTACCATTTTGCCCCTGGCTGGAAGTGATAATGGCATGGACAAGAGGAACAGGACAAGCCTCTGCCCCCTGTCAATCCAACGGCCGGACTGTCCAGGCCTATCTTGCCTTTGGGCAATGGCAGCTGTAGCCCATCGGGTCTAGGTCACATCCTCTTTCCCGAATTGGCCGAGTCAGCTCCTAGGTTGCTGCGCTCCCAGGAATCCCGTGACCTGACCTGGCCGTCAAGTCCCTAGCAGGCCTATCTTGCCACTTTGGGCAATGGCAGGCGTAGCCCCCCGGGTCTAGGTCATATCCTCTTTCCCGAATTGGCCAAGTCAGCGCCTAGGGCCTTGCGACCCGGAAAACCTGCGACTTGACCCGGCTGTCTTCTCAGCCTCTGGCAGGAGACCTGCAGGACCGTGAACCTTTCTGACATTACTTGGCCCTTGTGCAATATCCGGATTACCTTATCCGGGTCCTTCCTGACCAACCCGGCTAACTTAACCGTTTCCTTCCTCTGATTCGGTTATACTTTACCGGATCCTCTCTGGCGTCTTCTCGCACTTTAGCTTGATCAAGTGCTAACCGACTCTCACGAGAGATCCGGCCCAAGTGACCCGGCTATATGTTGATCCGGCTAGCTCTTTGCAACACTTAACACCACATCTTTGCCCTACCCGGGGGCAACCCCCCGACAATCTACCTTGCTGGTAGAAATAACGTCCTTCATGATTCTGTCGTGGTGGGATCACGGCAGATGCCATGGGTATGGCTTAGTTGGGGCCGAACGGTCGTGGGGGAATCCGGGGAGGGTTTATGCACTCAAGTCGTGCACAAGCAAGAACATGCAAGAAACCACAAGAACATGAACAAGAAACCAAGAAAGCCAAGAACACAAAAGACACCACGATGTACCCAGGTTCGGGGCCTTCGTGAGGAAGTAAAACCCCTACTCCTGCCTTGCCTCTTTCAATATATCAGTGTGGTTCTCGGGTACAAGGTGCTCCTCGAGCTGTATGTTGCTACCAAAGTGAGAGCTCGAGGTAGAAGGTGAAACTACGAAGGGGAAATGAGCTAGGGTTTGTTCCTCTCCTCTTCCTGGAGGTAGAGATGCCACATATATACACAGGCCGAAGTACTTTTTACCCCTGCTACAACTGACAATGGCATGGCCAAAAGGTAGAAGACAAGCCTCCTCCTGCCAGCCCAACGGCCGGACTGTCAGGCCAGCCAGGCCTAGCTTTCCTCTTCTGGTCATACTTCAGTAGCCTGCCGAGGTCTAGCTGTAGACCTTTCCCGAAATAGCCGAGTCAGCTCCTAGGCCCTCGAGCTTCCGGGAAACCCGTGGACGGACCTCGCCGTCCTCTGAAGCCTCGGGCTACGAGCTCTGCGGCACCCGTGACCTCTCTGACATGCCTCGATCCTTGCTGCCAACCTCGGATAACACTCCTGATCATATACCTCGGTAGAGAATATCTTATTCCTGTGGTAGCTAGCTGACTGCCCCGAGGTTGATACCTCGGAGGATATACCTCGAGAGTATACCTCAACGTACACCTTACGTCGGATGACGCCTCCTGCGTCCTTGCTCAATCGTTCCCTCGGACAGCTTACTGTCTTAACCTTACATGTCTTTACCTCATCATTACCCTACCCGGGGTAACCCCCGACAGTAGTCCCCGAAGCTGATGTGGTCTCGCAGCCTCGGATGAAAGGCCGCATCAGGTTCAACCCGAAACCACATGCGCTACAATGTTTTGCGGTTACCGAACCAATACCCCGAGAAATCCATCGGCCTGTTCCTCGGGCCACGCTGCTTTTCCGAAGTATCCGCGAGATCTCGGACGTCAACCCTCGATTTCTGCATCCTTACTGACTTCGGTCAGAGAACACTGTTCACGTGTCCCATCCGTCACTTCCTGGTCCACGATAGTCAAAGCACTCGAGTGCTTTCCACCACGCGGCCCACGTCAGCGGAGGTTTCCCGCTTGCGCCGCTTCGCGCTCCAGTAACCGCGCCGCACGACGGTTTGCCTCCTGCAACCGATCCTGTGGCCTGCTCGCCCACCGCTATCTTCGTGCCACGTGGGCCATTGTGCACAAACGATCCCATTCGCCGCTCCGATAACCGCGCGGTAGTGCGCAGTTACCGCCCGCGGTTATAATACGGGCCCAGGGCAGTGCTTCCTCTTCTTCCTCATTCACTCGCCGTCTCGCCTACATCGCCACCAGCGCCGCCGCTTCCGGTCGAGAAGAAACGCATTCCGCCGCCGCCGACGAGCAGCTCCTCGTCGCCGTTGCGAACGCGTCACCGGCGCCGCCCCTCAGCACCTCATTTTCACGGATGTACTCCCTTTCTTGATTCCCTAGGCTTGCTCTAGGTTTCTCCTCTTCGCGCTTTGGTTCTTCATATGTTCTTGAATAAAATTCTATTTACCTCCTCCGGTAGATCTTACTCGCATACTTTTTTGGGTAGAAATGAGTTTCATACCTCGGACAAGACGTTCGCCTAGCATATATGTGCCTCTATGTACCTTAGATAGCCGTCCAACTCCTCCTGAGTTAGCCAGATATAGCCTTAGATTCCAGATTTACTTTTTCCTTTGCTAAACTTCTGTGCATTCTCTGCAGATTGATTCTGCGAGATGTCTCCTCCTGAGACTTCGGAACAAACCGAGGTTCCAGACCTCGAACTTGAGGTCGGAGAACGAGCCGGCTGGGAAGGTTCGGATGTAACTCCGGACGAAATCCAGTGGCACAGGGCGACTCGGCGGATTCCCGCCGGGTAGAATGTCGCCTGCCAGAGGGCGAACTCGAGCCTCAAGTCAGGAAGGGGAACGGTGGTCTTCGTCCGCACTTCCAGCGCGGCTTCGGACTGCCC